>JAGFPH010000049.1:610442-622716 GCA_018207615.1 Philaenus spumarius
CCATTTTGGTTTGAATCAAACGACCCGCCATTTTGTGTAAAATCGAAAAATGAAAATATCAGTGTCTGGGACATCCTACAAGGACCCTTCCACTAAAATTTCAGCTATTTTGAAGCATATTTACTACCATTTTATCAAGGTGGGAAAACCCCATATACTTATATACCGTTAAATCCCTACCCAAAAATGATTAATCGGTATAACCCCGGAATTTTGAATCCGATCGAAAAACAAAAAAAGTGTATCTGAAGAATCCTACTAGGACCCTTTCACCAAAAAATCAGCAATTTTGAAGCATATTTTACTACCACTTATCAATCCGGGAATAAAACAGATATATATATATATATATTATATATAAAGTAATTTTCAAATTGGGTCGAGTGTAATAGCTCTTATTTTCTTCAAAAATTCGGCTAATAAGTCAAGTCGGTTGGGAATTGTCAAAACCGGATTCATCAAACTATTAGTTGGTGTTGCATATTACGGCACTAGATAGAGATACAGTATCTATCTAGTCACTGCATTGCATATCAGTGATAGGCATTTAGTTGCAAGCCCCTAAACCCAACCACCAAAATTTAGACTCAAAATTTTATATTTTTCTGATTTATTGTTTTGAATTCAGTATATATCATGAATATATTACTCGGATTGATTATAGTATACCTGAGAATATGTCGTAATGTGGAGGTATATCAAACCGTAGTAAACAGATTTCAATATATGCTTATTACATCAATGTTGACCAAGTTCCGGTGAACAAAAATCCCGGAATCTATTTTCCCACATAATTTATCCACATGATCTGACCATGACAGTCCTTTTTCTATGATTAGACCTAAGAACTGAACCGACTCAATCTCTTTAAATAGTTCTAAATATGTTAGGGCTTGAATATTGTGCTTTGGAACACAAACAAAAGTGCATGTAGTTGATCTTTTTGGGATTTATTGGTAAATTTAAATTGTTAAAAAATTTTACCAACTACACAGACCTACTCAAAGCATTTAAATTCAATTTCATCTAATATTTTGACACGGAATGTGAGGGTTGTGTCATCTGCATATTGGACTACATTGTCAACATTGACCGTAGATAAGAGGTTGTCAAATATATAGTAAAAACAAAATAGGGCCAAGAATAAATCCTTGGGGACTCCAAAATTGAGCTGTACCCGATTTGACAACACACCAGAAATGATTACTTGATGGGTTCTTCCCACCATATAAGATTTTATTCACCTTTAATCCTGCAATGGTACCAAAATTCGATATATAAACTAAACAGAAGATACATCATATTATCAGGGATCATTTCATTAACCACCACCAATCCCTAATAGCACAAATAAAAATACTCATAGCCCATTACCTTCACATTCCATTTCAAACATTAATATAAAATCATTCACCACGTTTGTAAACCCATATAGTATTAAGTTTAATTAGGACAATATAAATAACCAATAAAAATGATTTACAAGGTTGAGAAATGAGAAGAAGAAAATTGTTAGAGGAAGGAGGAAGAAGAAGGGGATTTTGGAGAGTAAGCAGTTTAATGGCAGCAACTTGAGTAACAGTCCAGTGTGTGCACAGCTCAAACTGAATTTTAATAAGTGTTAGAATAAACTATATATAAAAGTTACCACCAGACAAAAATATAAATTGAATAGTTTGTATATCGAGTACATAATTATTAAACCTACATCCAGTCAATTTGGTGAGTTTATTCCAGTTCACATCCTTCTTCACACCAGACCTCCATATTTTCCTCACATTGAAGCGTCTAAACCTAAACTATCAACTAATCGTCACCTTTCCTTCAACCATTCAGAAATTTTAATTAACCATCTATTTTAATCTTAAGCCCAAAATTGTAAACCATTTCAATCACGTCACAAGTTAGCATCAATCATCTTTCATTAGCATAAACCTAGATTAAGTGTTCATTTTGTTAATAGTTATTAAATATTTATTTGTTTTTGTTAAATACTGTATAACTAAACTAAAAAGAAAACCTCACAACCAGCTAGCCGGCAACCCAATTGTAAAAATAAACCCAAGATTTGTTAAAATCAATAAATAATGTATAAATCCATTTCAGAGCGTCTCTGTTTATTTTATATTCGTCGATAAACGCGGAAGGATACAACGTACACTACACTTAACATTCTAAAATTGGCACCACAACTAGTGAGCTATTAGAAAATAATTAGTAACATTATAATCCTCTTATGCCAAAATTTTTAAAGTTTGCCAAATAATTGACCGAGCGGAAGCGAGCTCTCCGTTTTAGCTCGACCGTTCGGCATTTCGTCTGTGTGTCTGTCTGTCTGTTTCACGATTACGGCCAAACGCTTTGACCGTTTGTCATGATTTTTTGCATGAATGTTCCTTATTCCTAGGCCAAGCGATGTATATATACGTTTTTTTCCATTTTTCATTTTCAACCCCTTAAATAAAATTAAAATGGCAGCCGCACCATTTCTTTCAGTGTAAGCTTTTTTCCAAAGCCAGTTTGTGGCTTAACTATAAGTTGAACTGAAAAACTAATAACATTTTGCTGTAGCAAATTTAATGTCCTACAAAATTGTTTTCTTCATTTTTTTCCGTATTTCTATCGGTGAGCTCACAAAATGGCCGCAAACTTGACATTTGTTAAAAATCGTCCAAGTTTTTGTATTTTAACCATGTTTTTATACGTTTAGTCTTTAAACTATCTTCATAAAACCTTATAATTTTAAGGAGAGGGAGAGAGAGGGCTGCCTGCTGTTTTGCTATTTCCTGTGCTACGTCAATGTGGCCGCTGTGAAAGAGTTGTGTAGGGGGAGCTGAGATAATGTCAGCGAGCGAGGTCTACTGTTCACAGAATTACTAGTATTTCGGAAGTCAACACTATCGAAAGCTTTTTTAAGTTCCAAAAAGGTGCTATATGCTTGTTCCTCCCTATCCAAGCTGTCAACCACAAAATGAGATCAAATTTACAATGGCTTCTGTTGAGGATTTTACCCTGCCTAAATCCATATTGGCAATCTACGAGGAATTCAAATTTGTTTAAATACTTATTGAGTAAAAGTGAAATAACATTGACCAATATCTGGTGTGATCATAATGGTTCAGTTGACAGTTCGGAATGGTAAAGGTCCTTATTGGTCCTTGGTCCAAGTGGTTGGTCCTTTGTAAATATTTTTTCACTTGTAATTTAATTAATGTGTTCTCAAAAAGAGATATTGTTGTGACAGATGGGTTATTAAAACATGCTATACAAAAGAATGGTTTGATGTAAATCGCCTAAAGATAAAAATGATAGTAAGACTGAGTTTATACTCATTCCACTCAGCAATAGAGTTATAATAGGTGATAGCAAGATTAAACATGTAAAACTATTGGAGTTGTACTTCAATAAGCTTACCTGGCAACTATGTACCAATTATATATATATATATATATTTAACTTCCGAGGGTATTTTTAACGATAAAACTCAAGTTAACTGTCAGCTTTGATGAGTTACTTTGGGGGTAATCAGATTGTGGGGTTATATCAGCTTCACTTTCAAAGTCAAGAAAAAAAACTGAAAGAATTATAATTGCAGGTTTATATGACTGGGAGTCTTGCACAGCCAGTTTCTCTAAGTTACAGATTTTGACACTTCCCTCTGTATATGTTTCGTCAAATTTAGCAGAATATTTCACAATTTCTAAATCACAGCTTAAGACATAATTAAAACACTAGAAATAGACAGGATTTGGTTACCCCTTTTATCAGGCTTACAAGATCACATGAAAGTCACAGTTTTCAACAAATCGAGTTATTTAATAAGCTGCCAGGTTCTGTACAATCTTTGACAGAAAGTAAACTTAAATTGAGTATATATGATTTTTTTTAACAAGGCACAACTCTTTAGAGGAGTATATGAATTCCGATGTAGCTGAATTTAAATGTTAAATTTGAAGTTAACTTTAACAAACAATTGGACTATTGCTAATTACATAGTATACATGTTTTATGTTTTGAAATAAAAAATATTAAACCTCTGTTATAAATATTAAACCTCTGTTATAATACCAGTGTTTGGCAAATTATGAGATTGATACTGCAAAAGCCACCTCTAAAAAAAATTTTAATTTCTGTCACTGATAGGCCAGTAGAATTAGCAAGCATTAAGAATGTTAAACAATTTTTTCTTGGTAAGTCGGAAAAATGGTGTTAGTCCGCACACTTACGGCTGTATGAAAGAGTATCATATTGGTTCTCGTTCGATTTGGAAGTTAACACTCTACCACTTTTATATATACCACTTTTTCAATTTATTGTGTAATTTCAGAGATATTATCGAAAACCGCAAAAGTACCGGTTTCATGGGCATATTTACCCCCCTCCCCCCACGCCAAAGCTCACCTCAGCAGATTGGAAAAACCTGGAATAGCCACATTGGGCCATAAATGAAGTGATTAAAACATTTACTACTTCCTTATTGGGTAATTTATTGTAATCTAATTCTACTAGCCTATGATTTTTACATAAGGATAAATCGGAGGAAACTTCAACTTCCCTGGTCGCCACAACTGGATATTAAAGTACTGTACTTCTTTAATGTTCTACCTAACTGCTGAAAAAATTTAAGTTTTATAGATAATTTTGGCAGAATATAGGACCCAACTATTAATTAGAGATGGCATTTCAAGTTTAGAAAGTAACAAACTATAAAACTAACTTTAACATACTACAATAATGTACAAGAAATTATAAGCTTTTAAAAATGATCATCTTTTTAGTACTCATAACAAACTGTTTCAAAACCATTATCCCAACAACCCTTATCTTTTTTTATAATTTGTTCCTACGTCTGATGTTCTAATGTTTGATAAAACGTTCACTCTGTGTTTGTTTCAGCGACATATTCGAAACACAATTACCAGAAATAGTTTTGTTCACTTTAATAAAACAATTCACCCATTCGGAGCTAATCTTCTGAAACTGACACGCATTGTCATACAGATCCATCATCATTTGGCATTGTCCGATACATTGTTCGCTTGAATCTTTCATTCTTTCTACTTTTTGTTTTAACTCTTCCAAAAAATGCCTGTATTTATCAGTAACAATAGATAGCGAATTATCAAAGAGAAAGTTGTTTGAATGGAGAGTGGAACGAGAAGAGCTGCAAGATGAAACCTTAGGGAAACAAACAGTACTATCGCTGTAAGACAGTCGTCCTGAGCTTTTATTTTTCATTTTATTTGATTTTAAAACGGAAGGCGATGAAACACATTTATTCACATTGCCTTCCTTAGATTGCATCAACTGATCTACATCGTGAATCTTTGTAAATAAAAACTCTATATTTTTTAATTTCTTGTAGCTCTTATTAGAAATTGTACCTTTTATAGGGAAATCATTTGATTTTAAATTTAAACAACTTTTTTCGTTGCTACTTTTTATTTTTAAAGAATTAAAAATATTGGACGGACATTTTACTTTCCTGCTAGTATCATAATTAGACGGAGATGATAAAAAAGCATTTGCGTTATTTTTTTCATTGTTCAAAACATATAAATTATCATTATTCTGTTTATAAATAGATGCGTTATTAATAATAGGTTGTAGATTATAAAACCGAACAGCTTCTAGGGAAATGTTCTTCAACTGCGAAGGGGAATTTGATTTAAATAAGTTTGTATTTGTACCAAGACAAAAACTAGAACAAGATATTACTATGGGTCTTGCAGTTGTTTCATTGCATCTACTCTGGCCATATATAATCCGATTGTCTTCTTTGTTGTTACGTCCAATGGAAATGGAAGGCAAATTATAACAAACATGGTCAAACAATATGTTGGTAGTTTTTGGAATACTTTGTTTGACAGAATTGGTTTCCTCTAATTTTAAGCCTAACTCAGAAGGGGTCGTTAAAAGAGGATTGATCAAATTTAAAGGGGCTTCTTCGCTCTTGTTTATTATACATTTATCATCGACAATTATTTCCGTATCTAATTTATTTATTTCCTCTTGTTTGCTGTTTGATATAAGTAAACTTTTCTGTGATTTGTCTGTTAAACAATTATCATTCTGACAACTTGTGTTGGTAGTTTTACTGCTTTCACTCAATTTTCCTTGACAGTCACACTTTTCCTTACTTAACTCTATTTTTGATTGTTCCACATCTTCACCGTTTGGACTATCATTAGCTTTAAGTTCTAAAACTGTTTCATTTTTAACAGTAGTACCTAGTTTCTTGGATGGATTAACTTCCTTTATGTTAGTAACCTTTTCCTCAATGTCTTTATTTTGTGTGGTGAGTAGTTTTGAATCGTTCGTACTTTGATCGACCACTTGGTTAATTGTCATTTCTCTGATACATGTTACGATTTCTTCTAAAATTTCATCTTGTTTATTTTTTGAAGAATCGTAACCACTATCCAAACCTACACTCTTACCGTCTGACGTATGACTGTTGCTCAACCTAGAGAAGTATGTTTTCAAATCATCTTTTTGATTAATGGTTAACCGTGCTTGACATTTCTTAATCGGTAAAGACATTTTTTGCAAGTCTTCGCATCCTGCACATTTTTCTAATTCTATAGGATTGTCTTTATTTTTTTCAGAATGTAATTCATTTGTTTTCTTCATTGTTCTTTGATCAATAAACTTGGAAATTTTAATTTTAATTGTCTTCTTATTATTTTTATTGACAAGAATGGCAGTTTTGTCTTCTTTTTCAACCGAAGAACAACCAGACATGGTGTATGAAGTTTTGGAACCATCAAATGCTTTAGTACATTCAAAATTCCCTTCCATTTTTTTATTATTGCCTATTACGGATGAAAACATTTTAAGATTACATTGTCCAGCTTTGCTCCATTTTCCCCCTGAATATTTGTTCATTTGTTGTCCAGCTTGTTTCATAAACTGATGACAAATAGATTCATTCTTTAAATCTTCTACAGAAACATTTATTCGTTTCTTGTGCACATCGATTTTTGAAGTATTTTCATAATTAAAAGTTCGAGACAATAACTGATAATTTTCAGTATTTAAGGTGTTTGGAATATTTTTACGCAAATTTGTTTTTACCAAGGGTAGGTTATTTTCAGCATATTTTAAAGGTGTTATATTGGGAAATATATTTTCATGGAAATAAAAACTTTTCTGATCACCTCCGTGTGTACGAACAAAATGTTTCATTTGCATTTCGTTGCACGAATTAAATGGTTTTTTAATATGACTCATTGCATTGTTTACTGAAAAATTAAAACAATTTATACTGCTCATATGCCCTAAATTTTTTTCAGTATCACCATATCTGTAATCATTACTAGTACTAAATTTATTGATTGGTTTTAATTCCAAATTATTTTTCGTCAAATTATTAATCTTTTTATCAATGCCAGTAGGTAGACCCACTCCGTATTTTTGAACATTTGCTTGAAATGTTTTTAAGCTTGGAAACATATTCCCTTGGTTAACATTTCCTTGTCTATCGGAATCAAAATGTTGAGTTTTCCAAGAGTCGCTAAATTTAAATCGTATTTGACGACTCATTTCATTTTGTTTTTGAATATCTTTTCTTTGTTTT
Organism: Philaenus spumarius; assembly: GCA_018207615.1. Taxonomy (NCBI): domain Eukaryota; kingdom Metazoa; phylum Arthropoda; class Insecta; order Hemiptera; family Aphrophoridae; genus Philaenus; species Philaenus spumarius. The sequence goes on from JAGFPH010000049.1 coordinate 618,022, forward strand.
CTAGAAAGATAGGGTTTATTTAAAGGATTCTGGATTGGGTTTTCCGATTTTGCAGTAGGAGACAATACTTGGAAACTATTGCACATTTCATTGTTTACATTCAATGATTGGTATTTCATTTTCAGTTTGTCCAATTCACCTGGACAACTTACAGGTTTGTAGCATGCTTTCGGTAGACTTTCCTCTATTGGCATTAATTTAAACGATTGACCATTTTTTTCTACAGCATCAACTTTAATATTGTGAGACTGGAGGATTTCAGTAACCGGATTTTCAATTAAATTTAAGTTTTTGTGTTGATTAATGTTATGTGGTGAATCATTATCCTGTTCATTTATAAATATGGTGATATTAAATTTAGTATCTGGTTTACTTTTATCTGAAAAAAATAGAAAAGAAGTTAGTAATATAAGTAGGCCTAACTATATTATTTAAAAAGGTAGATGCAGAATAATATTAGGCTATCATAAAATATTTCGCCTATATTTACTTTTAGGAGTCTACAGAGAAAATTCAATTAGAAATGACTTTATGATAGAACTGGAAATGATATTTCATATCAAAACAAACTTATAACACTATAGTTTTGCACGTTCAGTTTTAAAGTTATTATGTTTTAAAAATTTTAAAGTGGTTAGCTAGTTGGTGCTGAAGCTCAAGGTTCCTCTTTCGAATCAGATGAAGACTATGGATGTTTCTTTAGTTCGAAAAAGTTTATTTTAACAATGATAGCCCTTTGCCACTTATAGCCTTGTTTTTTTTTTTTCAACTAATTAGTCTTGTATTTTTGATAGAAGCCTTCCAAGCACTGAAGATATCCACTCAAACTATGGGGCTGTTAATAAATAAAGATAAAAGTAAACGCATGGTTGTGGATAACGGCGCCAGTGATCAGCTTGTTGGGTGTTAAAAAAGCTGAAAAAATTTGCTGTTTTTGAAAAAAAAGAAGAAAGTTTAAGGTCTTCACAGAAAATGGAATTTATATAAAGTTTAACCCTTTGTACTCTGGTAGGATTTTTAATATAAGTTCCTGGGATCAGATGACCAGTAGTGCTGGCCACAGCCATTTCTTTGTCAAGTATGAACAGTTGGTGCAACGTTCCTCTCAGATTGGATGGCCGGTACTGAACAAGTTAAGACCCCTCGAACGCCCGGATGGCCAGTAGGAGTGAACACACAAATGATCTGCATTAATTTATTTTTAGTAGTTTTATAGAATAAGTCTGTATTACAAGTACTAAAATCTTGTGTCCCAATCTTAAACTAATTAATTCCCTCTTTTTCTCTGGTCTCTGTTGTATCAAAACGTAGCAATATTCATTACCGGTACATTATAACCTTACCAGAATTTTAGTTTTACGTTGCGGTGGTCTAGGCTAGTGTTTTTAAAGTTTTAAGTAATTGAACAAATTTAGTTAGTTTATTATTGCTTTTAAGTGTTTTTTGTTAAAAAAATACTTGATTTTGTTTTATTTTAAATTACCAAAAAATGTTGCTAGATAAGTTGTATACATTTGGTTTATTTTATTTATTAAAATATATTATAACTATATATTTACAGCTAAACCAAAAACTCACCAATAACAATATAATATTTCTATTTTTATGTATGGCAAAAAAGCCCATGATTTTGTTCAACAAAAAATAAATACCCATTAACAACATTTCAGATTATAGTGAAAATAATTCAGAGCTATTGATGCCGCACGGTCAAGATGGCGGCAGAGCTGACAACAGTAACGTAAGCGGCCAGTCAGGCTGGCCATCCGAGCTGTGAGGAGGTTTAATTTGGTAAACATTCAGAGCTGACTGAGAATATCATATGGCCAACAGTACTGGCCATCCGATTGCAAAGGGTTAATGATGTGTCCAGTGTTAGGATACATAGATGTTAGCAAACTGTGATAGGATGGATATTTGCAGAGAATGCTGAAATGGTTAAATAATTATGTCAATGGGTAAAAGAAAGAAAAGAGAGATCTTGAACACAGATGGTTGGACCAGGTTAGGGAGTGGTGTGGCAGATAGTGAACAAGCAAGTGGATTGTTTTGGAGACCTGGGCCCGAATCAGGATGATGATGACAAGTATTGTAATTTTTAAGGGAGCCTACTTAACCTTTTGCAAACATTAATTAAATATTAAGGTTTTACAGAGAACATCGTGATCTATTATCAGATTTGTAAACCCCTCTGACTTAGCATGTTAAAATGTTTAAAAGTCTAACCACATTAATTTGGATTCATTATTTTGTTCCCTGTATATAGTTATGTAAAAACATAATATTTCTTGTTTTTATTAATTTACAACACAATTAAAATTCTTTACCTACCCCATGTGTTGTATGGGGTAGGTAAAGAATTGTCCAGGGGTGCCCATCTCCCCAAAGACGATGGCTCATTCCCCTCCAAAACCAACTATCTCCCCCCCCCCCCCCCATTTTTGTGTGAAAACTTGTTAGAAAAGATTTCATCACTGTACATATATGAATTATTGTTAATTTTTTCATTTTGTGAAATTTTCTAAAAAATTTTTGATTCAAATAGTATGTTTCAAAATAGGCTTTCAATAAATAAAATAAAGCACAGTAAATATTACACTTAAGTACTACAACTCTACTACAGTCCTGCACTTCTTATACAGCTTAAAAAATAAGTATACTAAGACGCAATAACAAATTTTATAGCTCATGTTATCTAGGGAATGAGAAATAATAGGAAGTGTAAATAAACCAAAATTTTAGCTTTACCTTTAATTAAAATAAAATATAAATACCAGTTTATTGTACAGTACTTTTAAAAGTATATGTGGAAACAAATAATATATCTGTTATAATAAAGTTATAGCCTAATGGAGTAAGTACATGCAATGGCTACTGGCACTTGTGAAAAGGTTATCCTGATGCCCCCTATCCTTGATAGCCTTTATAATGTAGTTTTTCCCTGCTTTCACTTGAAAGTGCAAACCCTTCTATGGTCTCACTGTTGAGAACTGATCTTAAGATATTTTTTCAGATGGCAGACCAACATGTCAGACAACCAGGATCTCCCATACTGCTTCTCAGTCTATTTTTTACTACCTTCAGTTTGCTCATTACTTTCTCAGCTGAGCAGCTTGGTGCTGGCATGGTAAGTATTATTTGATACATCATTGTTAAATATGGAAAGCCAGAGATGTTTAATAAACACCTATAGGGTCTGATAAAGCCCTTCTTGATCCATTGATTCAGATATCTTTGCTTGACCATCTAGAGTCCTTATTAAGAACCAAGGCTATCAAAAAGGATCTTTTGTTTCAACTTCTTTATTGCTTAGACTTACACTCTCGTCATTTGCATCTTTTGAACTTAGCACATCTGATAGATCAATGTTTTCATAACTAACTTTGTGTAACCCTCTAACTAGCTAAAAACATTAACCTCTTCACAAATTTCCTCGGCGTTTAATATTCACACAAGTCACTGACAAGAGCTGGGTTTAGGGTACAGTCTCCAGTTGTTAGAAAAATTTCATGGGAAAAATAAGTCATTTGCTGTACTATATTTAGAGAGCTTTCAGGAAATCACAGGAAAATAAACTGTTACAAGGCAACTAAGATGAGACGTTTTTCCGGTGATTGAGTGAAAAGGGCTAGTGGGAAAGAATGTGCTCGGCCTTGACGACGCATTGGTCAAGAGGGGAGGGAGTTGTCTACTGAGAGGCAAGATCCAAAGCAGTCTCTTTTTTCTTGCTGAGTGATCGCTAAAAGCTTCTTATACTAGAGTGACCAAATCATTAACTGGAAAAACGGGACACACCCAAGGGGAGTCTGGGGGAAAACTTTCCAGCTAAACAGGGGTCCGGGGAAGCTCCCTGAAGTAAGCCCCGCCATTTTTTGCAAATCACAAAATGATAGTTGTACTACTACTTGTGCCAAAAATTATCTTTTGAAAATTTGCAAAAATGGCAGATTTATGAGTAAAAAACAAATTTTGCAAAATCAGTCAGCCGCGCATCTTTCGCAAATGAAAATTAAACACTTGTGCCATATTTCACTCGTTTCCTGATGGTTGTGCAACATAATCTTTTTTTTTTGCAAAAACTCAGCTTCATTGTCGCAGTGTCTCTTTTTTTAATATAGTTCCACTCTTTGGACTACTCCTCCATAAACTTACATTGACACTTGGGTGTAATTAGTGGCAATATAAGATGATAATATAAAATTAAAGAATAAAGTTCAAATCCAAAACAAACACCCGTCACTCTGACTCTGGCAGGCCGGGAGAGATAAGCTCACTGTCGTCTGTGCAGCATCGTCGGCAATGTGACCTAAATCGCTGCCTAGTCGTAACTACTATCGTACATGACATAGCATAATGACATGATGCAAAATATTACTTGAAGTTATATTATAAATTAGGAAGTTTCAGTGATTTGAAAATGTTTTTAGTTTTAGTATCAAACGTAAATACAAAACATTTAGGCGTCTCGAGAGTCTTTTTCGGGACACAGGATACGATCGTGAAAAAACAGGACAATCCTGTTTTTACGGAACGTTTGGTCACCCTATTCTATACTAACGCAAAGACTAGACTAGACTGATTTGACTTTTTATTAGGTTTATCGTTTTTCATCATTAACTTATTTGAACTTCTTCAAACTAGTAAACATTTTGTAACTTTGTAATTACTGGAAAACAGTTTTTACGACCCCCCCCC
>JAGFPH010000049.1:627716-643389 GCA_018207615.1 Philaenus spumarius
TAAACTACTTAGGACATCATCAATTCTTCTGATTGGATGGTTAGCTTGAACTAGTCTTTCATTCACTCCGCACTTGTAATCGACACAAAGTCAAACACTTTCATTAGGTTTTGGAATTACAACTAAAGGTGATCCCCAGTCACTGCAATTAATTGACAGAAGTTGATTAAAGAACCACTTGATTGTAAATCCTCTAGTTCTTTATCCACAAGTTCTCGTAGCGCCTAAGGAACATGTCGCTCACGAGTGAAGACAGACTTAGCTCCTTTTCGAAATTGAAGAGAAATTTTAATACCTGGCACACTACATATTTGTTCTTCAAAGACATGTGAAAATGTTTTGTAAATATCATCTGGAGATTTGCTAGGTTGGACATTTGAAATTGAAATGGACGTTTTCATTTATCATAGAATTGTTTTCAATTCAATGTTTAATTCTCTTATCCATTTTCTACCTAGAAGAGCGTCGAAACCTGGAGGAACTATATGTAACTCTCCTTGTATTGATTTACCATTATATTTGACATTGACTATTACAGTAGAGCATCGATAATCCGAACGTCAATAATCCGAAACGTCAAAAATCCGAACGCGTTCCGAGGCAGCCCCTGCCTTTTTCGTTTTCGCAAATTCCAATTATTGCGTCGTTAAAAATTTTACAAAAATCTTCATCGCAGTTTGACATTATTATCTCTTTTTAACACCTGCTCTCACACGCCCTCACAGCAGACTGGCTGTCAGTATTTTCACTGTCACGCTCATAAGCTGCTTTAGCGCTAACAGTAAACAAACAGTGTAAACATACAGAAAGTGCATTCATTTCTCTTTGTGTAATTATTATAACAGTGTGTTGTACATACAGTAGTGTACTATATAGTAAGTATTTTTTTTATATTTCGTTTGTGTTAACTAACATGTACAAGTGAACTTTTAATTATATACTGCACTATAATTGAGAGGTACACGTGTAATCATATTGGCCCTACTGTGAACGTGCATGTTCTTCTAAATCATAATATATGTAAGTAGTCTTACATACTGTATTGTAATTACATTACTGCTTGTACTGTTTAACCACTTTAATATCGATAAAGGGCTTGTATTTTAGCCTAAATGGCATTTGTTAGTTATTTTCAAAAATCCGAACAAATTGATAATCCGAACCCCCCTCGGTCCCAATTAGTTCCGATTTTCGACGTTCTACTGTACTTTCCCTTTGGGTTTTATGAAATTTCCTGAGTAAGATTTAAAAATCAAACTTGTGTCCTGTAGAGGAACATTTAAATTGAGACGTTGAAAATCATCTTCTGCAAGCAATGAATATTTTGCGCCAGAGTCTATTTCAAATTTTTGTATCTTTCCATTTAGTGTAACATGAACTAAATACTTATCTATGTCGGATGTAACTTCAAATAATTCAACGACTTTACAGTTTTGAATACATGGGTCTTTTTTCTTTATGCCAAGCTTTTGCCTAAGTCAGATTGATTAGATTTAGAATCATCATTAAAAAAAATTAACTGGGTGTGCTCAAGACCACACGTTGGAAGTGATAACTTCTATGACTACGGGGATTTTTAACTCGGTAAATGTGTACAATTTTATAAGGATTATAAAACTGTAGGCCTATTTGTTCAAATTGTTTATTTATATCCGTTATTATATATTTAAAGAAAGGTAAAAATATTATCTTTTAGTTACCTTTTATTTCATATTGATAGATCAAATGATTTAGAAGTTGTTAATATTACAGTAAAGAAATTAATAATCAAATATGTTATACAAAGATGTACGAATGTTTGCGAAGTTAAACAGTAGGTATCCTTCTTTAAATTTGTATAAACGAATATATTGATGATCAAAGGTTAGTTTTATATACAGTTTATAACCCCAAAGCAAATCTTATAATGTGTAGAAGCCCATATAACTTATAGTTATAGAAGCCTACATTAGTTGTATAACTAATATATAAGAAAATTAACATCACAAGAAATTTTAATGGTTGAAGTTGTAAACATAACCCCAAAATATAATCTACGCTGGGTTTTGTTTAAGAATTACAGATGATGGGCGAAATCAGCTGTTATATTATATTAACTAATTCTTATGTGTTAATTTGATTGCTATGCTAATAAATGTAAATAATGTATTAATAATATTCCCTCTCCACGATCTGACTTGTGTCCAAACAAAAGCGTGACGCGAGATCTCGCGAGAAATCTGGCGTGATGCGAGATCTCGCGGGAAATCTGGCGTGATGCAAGATCTCGCGAGAAATCTGGCGTGACGCGAGATCTCGCGGGAAATCTGGCGTGATGCAAGATCTCGCGAGAAATCTGGCGTGACGCGAGATTTCGAAAACATAGCCAAGTCAAAAGTGCCCAACGGGCCAATAGAAGTTATCACTTCAAAAAATGGCTATTTTGCTTAACCTTTGAAGAATAAGTTATCAAAGACTTGATGATACACACCTTAGCTACATGCCCATTTTTCTTACACATATTACAAAACAACTTTTTGCAATCAGTTCGACAATCACCTACTTTGTGGTTACCTTTTCCACATCTGATACAAAGATTATCTATACCGAGAGCTTGGAAGTCAGGTCGGTTACTTTAAGAACTTGACTTGTGGCCATAATTTGTTTAAAGGTATTCTTTCTCTGATTTGACTTTGATCGACTTCTAGAATAGTGTCTGGAAGAATTGTAGACTTTGTTAGTATTACTAGTATCGTTGTGTGAAACATTGGATTTATAATGGAAACTTGACTGATTGTTATTTTGACTTTGATTGAGCTGTTTGCTCTCTATTTTTGAGGCTTGAAGGGCTTTGGTTAGAATATCATCAAAAGATGACAATTTTGATTGTAAAATATTATCTCTTAACCAGTTACTATCTCTCAGACCTCGAATGAATTGAGGTCTTAGAAAAACATCGGCAATTGATAAAGTTTTGTCACATTCACATTCTGTTAAATCACATTGAAGATCAATTACAAATTCAGATACTGATTGATTTTCTGTTTGGTAAAGATTTAGGAAACTACAACACTTTTCATAGGTGTAAACATTTGTTTGAAAGATTTTATTAGAACTACATAGCTGAATTTATTTACTGGTTTTTCTGAGCCTAAAAATGAAGCTAGGCTATTCTAATTGAAACACACAAAAGTTGAGCTTGTTTTTCTTTGTCAGTTATAATTTTCATTGAACAATAATTTTCAAAACGTTCTACATAGTTTAGAAATTTTTCCTTTTTAGAATCAAAATTTTCAAATGGTATTAGGTTAGAAGTTGACATACAGTAGTTTCAATTAGGCCTACATTTTCTTTGCCATTTACTATCGTTGAAATTGTATTTATGAGCATTTGTTGCTGTACAACCAAAGTTTCCATAAACTGTTTAAATTGTTCAGAATCCATCTTGAAATTATTATGCAAGTTATTTGAATCTACAGGAATTGAATTAGTAAATAGTTTGAATTAGTATTTAAAATTTGTAAAACTGTTAATATTACAGTTTGACCTGAAGGCTTGAAAATGTTGCTAATCTTAGCCTAACTAGCTTTCAAATCTTCTGGCTTAGTTTGGTTAGTTGCATATTACATATTTAGGCTATTACATATTTACCATGTGATAATTATAATATTCTTCATGTTTCTCCTATTAATTTCTAATTTGATATCCTCTGCCAAAACCAAAACTCAGGCATTCCAGGTTAAAGTAAGCCTGAGGTTTAAAAATTAAAATATAATATAATCCAATATGCTATAAGTTAAGGTGAAAGGTTCTAGTTTAATAATATATATTAAATTTTTAGTAAATTTTGATATTTTTATTTAGATTTAGGTCTTTGTTCTGTGTGTATCAATAGCCATCCTCAGAGAATGTTTGTTCTATTAACTTGTCAGCACTGCAATCAGGGCCGGTGCAAAGGGTTTTTCCTGAACATGCGAGAGTCATTTTTGGCGCCCCCCTCTGTACACAACAACCACCCCCCTGCCCTTATTTATGCATATATATTTATATATCTCCTTATTGCAATAGAAGAAAATGGGTACATTATCAAATGTATACCAATTGAAATTATTTACCGTAATTATATAAAATCAAATTAAAATACAACATCGAGCAACAAATTTAAAAATAAAAGTAAATATAAAATATTTTCTATACATATACAGTGTATTATATATATATAAATAAATGTAGGATAAAATGAAAAGTTAAGTGGGTGGAAGTGGAATACTGAAAACACCAAATTAATCATATTACAATATTTATTTTACATAATTTTAACTTTTAAACACCAAAAGGTAACATTGTAAGATTAACATTACAATATCACAAGTCAATTTGGTAACACCCCTACAAGAAAAATGGCATACCTAAATTAAATGAGAATAAAACTAAAATCTAACTTTAGCCTAACTTGGAACAGTTCATGATAAGAGAGAGAAGCTCTAATATGTGACGGTGACTTTTCGTGATGACGTAGAAACGTTGACATATTTTGAAAATCGGAATATCCTTCTGTTCCAGACAAGGAAACATTATCATTATTAAAAAGTTTGCTAAAAAAGCAAAATATCACATTTTTTGATATTGGGTAAACAAGCCACTCGAATTACCACCAGCTCCTGCAAAAATTAAAAATGTTTACCACCCTTCTTCAAAAGTACTAGAAAAGAGCGTGGCAATTTTCAAATTGGGCTATAAAAAGATGTTATACTGTTGTTATTGACACATAATTACTACATTATTAATGTTAGTGAAGTTAGTATAAAATGTATGGCAGTCTCGTCTTAGGGGGGCGAATTTTTCACTGAAACCAAAGAGCGCCGATTTCGAAAGAATGGCGCCCTATGCAATACTGTTGAACCTGTACCTGATCTAGTGATCTTGTCTATCCATAAAGAGGAGCCAAAAATAAATAGGGCGTTTCCGCGTTTCTTTTCTCGAAAAGGGCGGTCGGGTGTTTAAGAGGGCGAATTTTTCACTGAAACCAAAGGGAGCCGATTTCGAAAGGATGGCGCGTGAATGTGAATGTGGTCTTTTGTGTCCGTAAAGAGGCGCCGAAAAGAAATATGGCATTTATTTTAATTTCCGAAAAGGGGGTCGCCTCTTTAGGGTGGGTGGGGCGGAATTTTTCACTGGAACTAAAGGGCGCCGACTCTGAAACTATGGTGCCCTATAGCGGTGTAACAGCCGAAAAGGGCGTCCACGTCTTTAGGCAACATTTTTCGGTGCAAAAAATTTTTTGAAAATTTTGAAGGCGCCTTGGTCTTGAACTTTTTGCCGAAGCGCCGCCGACGCTGGCTTCACCGGCGCGTCAGCGCCCCCTCCCTGGCGGCGCCCCATGCGTTTGCATGTTCCGCATGGTCCTTGCGCCGGCCCTGACTGCAATAAATAACAAACAGCTGATCTAGTGATTGAAGTTGCTACAGAAGATTGCTGGAAGACTACTCTAACTATTAATACCATAATTTAAGGTAATATATTATTTTTTCATTTGTAATTTGCCTTTAAACATGTAGCTATACGTGGTGTAACACCAGTTACGTTTTTTTAACAAAAGTTAGTATTGCTAAATGAACAAACACTTTTTAAAAACAGTTTTACTGTAAAAGTGAGGTTATGTATTTCCTTAATGTTTTCGTATTATTGTTTAAATTTTAGTTTTATAATTTTAAGGAGTAATTCGCTTAACGGGTATTACATAATTTAATGTAACGAGTGTTACAATTCATCACAATCCATAACCATTCAGTTTTTAGTATATTCATTTTAAGTAGAATTTGAATACATAGCCCTATTGAGAGTTTATTTGTTGGTAATAACACCTACAAAGTTACCAATGATTTGTTATTTTAAATAAAATTGAAAATTTGGCTCTGCGAATGTCCTATTTGTATTCCAGAATCAGTATTTTAACATATTTACTAGGCAATGAATGTTAGATTTATCAAATGGCTTTATTTATGTATCATTAAAGGTTTAATTTTATTACTATTGCACCTCATAGTTTTTTTTTTTTTTTTTTTCAGCAATGGCTCCAACGAAGAAAAATTACCGAATGGGACGCTATCGCAATACAATTAAGAGTGATTTTGTAAAGTTTCAGCAGCATTTGCAAAAAGAAAGAGAGCGAGATAAAAAAGAAGAGAAACACTCAAAAAGAAGAAGAAAGTGCAATTATCATCGATATCTCAGATTTCTCCTATTGGAAGTTATTGTAAGCAATCTTTCGGAAAAGCAGTTAATAAATTAAAAAAGATTCTCCCCGATAGTCCATCTAAGAAAAGTGCAGTAATAAAAAAACTTGCATTTGATGTAGGCTTGAATTTGAGTGAACCGAAGCCACCAAAAATAGGTCCAAGAGCTCTACTAGAGAATGAAATACAGACTGTAAAGGCATTTTATGGTAGTGATCCAATTAGCAGGCAGGCTCCATGTAAATTGGATACAAAGACCGTCAAGTGTCCAAAAGCAGGAAAAAGATCGAAATTACAAATAAGACACATTATAATGACAATAGGCGAGGCCTATGAAGAGTTTAAGAAAAGTCACCCCAATATTATTGTGGGTAAATCCACATTCTTCTCCTTAAGGCCTCAGCATATTCTACCTGTGTCTAAAGATGCCACACAATGTGTGCGCATGCAAATATCACAGTAATGTAAATTTCCTAATTGAAAGTATTTCAAAGATTCACAAGAATCACAAAGACCATTTACAGAAACTTTGTTGTGATGTGTCTAAAGAAGACTGTATGATGTATGAACACTGTTTAGTTTGCTCAAAAGATAAGGTACCGGTATCTGATATTAAACCTGACATTGATCTAAAGAAAGTGATTACCTGGTAACAATGGATCGATGAAAAAGGTACAGCTGGTATTCAGTTAAAAATGTTCAATGGTACGGTTGAGGAAACCAAAAAAGAGTTAGAATCTAAGATGCCCCATTTTAAAAAGCACTGTTTTGTAAAAAAAGATTCAGGAACAGTTTTTTAATGACAAAATTAAAGCGCTTAAAGACAATACAGATGAGACCTATGCCGTAATGCAAATAGATTTTGCCGAAAATTACTCAATCACGCACCAAGATGAAATACAGGCTGCGTGTTGGAGCCATCATCAAGTAGCTGTATTTACATGTTGTGTGTGGCTACCCAATAGAATTATTAAGTCATATGTGTAGTCATCAGCAATGATACATATTTTTAAGACAAATATTGAATGATGTTAAGTACTGCTATTCAAACATTGATTTAGTAGTAATGATTTAAGAGTAGGTTCACTATTTCAACTCTTTGCAAATTGCAAGATGAACATGAGCTAGAAGTTGAGTGGAATTTTTTTTCCAGTAGTCATGGAAAAGGAGCGGTCGACGGCATTGGCGCCACTGTGAAACGCAATGTTTGGATGTCAGTAAAAGGAAACAGAGACTTCACACAACAACAGCCAAAGACTTTTATGAACATGTAAACAAAAATGTGGCAGGGATTACCAGCTTCTATGTGGTTACGGAAGCAGAAAATGAACCGGTTCTCAATGAATTTTGGGATAGTGTTGTCAAGATTCCTGGCATTCGAGAGTGTCACTACGTCAAGGTGTATGATTCCACAAACATACATATAGGTAAAACATCTCAGTCTTTAATGGAAAAAATAACATTATTTAAGAAAAATGAATCATCTGAAGAAGGTTTTGAGGGAGATTTGATCATTCCCAACTTCAAGACATGTCTGCACTATGAAGATGTTTACTCCGAGGACGAGCCTGAAAATGAGGACATTCTGCCAACTGAATCTGTTGATATCAGTAACATTTATTCTGATTTTTTTGTCTCGGTAAATGTTCCTAGTCAACAATCTTGTGGTCAAAAAGTGAAAGAAGGAAAAATGTATCGATACGCAGAAATTTGCCAAAATGCTGTTGATAGTGAAGGATTTGTATCGATTATGTTTTTAAAGTCACAATTAAGGTTGTTCAAAAACTGCATTCATTGCTGACAACAATGATATTACTGATGTTAAATTTAACAATATTGTTGGCAAATTACAACAACCTACAGTGAAGCCCAAAGGCCTTTTTACAATTCTTTATGAGTTTCCTTGATGTTGATGTTTTTGAAAAATGAATGCGTTTTATGAAGTCCACACTTTTCATTTTATAATTTAATTTAGCGATTATTTTGTTTTTTATTCAAGTTGTAGGCCTAATCTATTACTTCTTGATAGGGATATAATATAAGACTGATCTTTAATAGTCTAATTAATTCATAATAGGCCTTAAGATATTGTATAAAAAGTATTGAACTATAACCATGTTAGTATATATTAGTTGTTTTTTATAAAATATAAGTTTTGATTTCTTAGTGTGATTAAAGAAACCTCAATTATACTTGTTGTTGTTTATTGACACCTTGTTATTATATAACATATGTTAAAAATTTTAATTATAGCAACAGCATAACACCCGTTACATTTTGATAAACACCCGTTACGCATGATTCTATTTTATGTTTAAAAAAATTCAGTACCAATAACAATTTTGCTTACAGTTAAATTTACATACATTTACTGGGGAATAACTCCTATTTTTTCATAATTTTACAGTTTTAAAATTCACAGAGTTTTAAGAAGATTTACAGGAGGTTCAACTTCACTGTCCATTTTGGGTAACACCCGTTACGCTCCTTTTTTCTATATTTTAGGCTAACCAACAATTAACAAACAATTTTTAATATCAAATATAATGAAGATTGATGAGTTCTTATTAGAGTCAGTTTAATATTTCAGATTCAATCATTCTTTTTGTATTTAATTTACAATTAAAGTGTCCATAAAGTGTAACACCCGTTACAATGGAATCCCTGAACTATTATTGTGTCTTGAATAATATTGGTTAATTAACTATATCAAGATATTGTTATAAGACATTTTTTTATTAATCTCGGCTATATCGAACAGAACTTGAACATAAAAATGTACTAAAACTATATTGCTGAATAGTTATTTATATATGACTATTGTCTAGAGAATTAAACATATATGATGCAATAAACATTTTTATGATATCTACAATAATTTGCTTTATATTCTTATTAGGATGGTGTCAGATAATATAGCCAAGGAAAAGGAATTTAACATCTTAACATCCTTGAAAAAGATGACTGGGGATTTTTGTCCAGCACCTATGACAAGTATTTTGTTGTTTTTTTCTTTGTAGGCCAACAATTACTAGGCTATACAAACAAACGGTACTTTTTATATTTTTTAAGTTAACTTAGACTCATTTAATATATCTAGTGAAACTTTCATTTTTGTTTGTTTTTGATAAAGGGGTTTTCATGAGTAAATTCAATTTATTTCAAACTCTGTACTCCTGAGGCGCCAATTTTTAATAAATTACAGGGGAAACTGGAAACATTAAAGACACTTTTAAACTTTGTACAAGAAATAAAAATTAAATATTTTAAAAACACGCAAATCTCAGAAATTTAAATTTAAATTTGTTTTGACTACAAGTTTTAATTTTATCTACATATGTCCAAATGACTCTATAATTTAAACAATCATAATTTTAATATACAGTAAAACCTCATTAATCCAGACCCCATTATGACTGACTTCGCTTAATCCGAACAGCCAGTTGACTGCAGGTTATAATAAAGATTACATTCATCTAAATTTGGAATAAGCAGCCATTCTAAGCTTGTAGTCCACAGAATGGACCTTTCATATTCACAGTATAATACATTTTACTGCGTATGTTTTATGAATTAACGTACTGTCTGTACATACAACTAAACTCAGAATACATGTTCGTTTTCTATAAAGGATGTTTCATTATGCACCTTTGTTCATATTAAGGTTATTTCATTTAATCCAGACTTTCAACTATCCGGACGACTTAGAGCCTCAAATAGTCCGGATTAATGAGGTTTTACTGTAACTATAATTCGATTTTCAAAACTTTTTTTCTAAATGTTCCATAAAACATCTTAAAATCCTTGAAAAAGAGGACTGGAGATTTTGTCCAGCACCTATGACAAGTATTTTGTTGTTTTTTCTTTGTAGGCCAACAATTACTATACAAACGTTACTTTTTATATTTTTTAAGTTAACTTAGACTCATTTAATAATCTAGTGAAACTTTTATTTTTGTTTGTTTTTGATAAAGGGGTTTTCATGGATAAATTCAATTTATTTCAAACTGTACTCCTGAGGCGCCAATTTTTAATAAATTACAGGGGAAACTGGAGACATTAAAGACACTCCCAAACTTTGTAAGAAATAAAAATTAAATATTTAAAAACACGCAAATCACAGAGCTTTTAATTTAAATTTGTTTTGACAAGTTTTTAATTTTCTTGCTCTACTACTACATACATATGTCCCCATTATGACTGACTTCGCTTAATCCGAACAGCCAGTTGACTGCAGGTTATAAAGATTACATTCATCTAAATTTGGAATAAGCAGCCATTCTAAGCTTGTAGTCCACAGAATTGACCTTTCATATTCACAGTATAATACATTTTA
This sequence comes from Philaenus spumarius, assembly GCA_018207615.1. Lineage (NCBI taxonomy): Eukaryota > Metazoa > Arthropoda > Insecta > Hemiptera > Aphrophoridae > Philaenus > Philaenus spumarius. The sequence goes on from JAGFPH010000049.1 coordinate 638,268, forward strand.
CTGCGTATGTTTTATGAATTAACGTACTGTCTGTGTACATACAACTAAACTCAGAATACATGTTCGTTTTCTATAAAGGATGTTTCATTATGCACCTTTGTTCATATTAAGGTTATTTCATTTAGTCCAGACTTTCAACTATCCGGACGACTTAGAGCCTCAATTAGTCCGGATTAATGAGGTTTTACTGTACTTACCTAACTATAATTCGATTTTCAAAACTTTATCTTCTAAATATTCCTTAAGATAAGCAAATTTTGTTTGAAGTGATAGCTGATGAAGTAAAATAGAAAAACAAAAAGTGTTTTGAACTGTATCTTTGACAGTATGCAATTGTCCTAGTAGCAAAACTATCACTTGGGGAAGCTGACCCAGCTGAGAAGATAATGGCAATAATCCAATCTGCTACAGATGAAACCTACAACACAAGCCTAGGTTCAAGCCTAAGGCACTTTAACTGTTGATCAATTTTAGTCTAACTAGTATTAAGTAGGAAAAGACGTTAGCACAAAAATAAAAAACTTTGATCGTTTCAAGAACTGCTAAATTGTACTCTCGATGTTTAATTTGAAAGAAGGCCTACTGTAGATTATACAAATTGTGTACTTTGCCTTTTCATGCTTTGTACTAAACATCCCTTGGAAATAAAATATTGTGATAATTATTTAACTTGTAAGTGTATTAGTTATTATTAGTTTAAAAAATCAATTTAACCATCAAAGCTATAAAAATATACAAATGAAATCCATATTGTTTGTTCTTCAACTCTGTGTACATCAAAGTATGGTATTGTAAATTATTAAAAATTATTCAAAATACAATTTACTATTGGATGAAGCTACTTACCTTTACATTCACTGTGCTGTTGATTAATTTTACTATCCTTTGCTGGTACCATATCTTGTACGGTCCCGTTTGAAACTGATTTGTTTTCACCATTTTCATCTTTATAAGAATTAGGTCTATAATTTGGTAAGCAACTTTCTTTTGTATCCATACGGTTCTTTTGAGGAGTCAAACAGGAGTCCACTGAAGCACTTTGATTTGAGTAGTTTAAAAACTCATTTTGGTCTAAAAATAGGCTATTAACTTTATTTTGGTTAGGTAATTCTTGAGGTTTCCCTTTGACATTTCTCAATTCCAATGATGTACTTCTTAAAATATTTATATAGTTTGCTCCTGGATTGGGCAAGTTGTTATAATCTTCAGTAGAATGTGAAAATGTATTTATTTTTAAACTCTGTTCCCTATTTATCATTATGTCTTCTGACTGATTATTGGTCAAAGTTTTTACTTTTAATTTACTAGGAGTAAATCGTTTATTCTTTATTTTACTTTCTAAAAGAATTTTTAAATTTTCTGCAAGCACATCGAACCCTCTATCGTTACAAAATCGGGATTTGTCAACATCTATGTCACCTGCATCGAATTTGGATTTACCTTTATTTCTACTTTCTTTGAAATTTTTAATTTTCGTAATTGTTTTACTAAATTCTTTTTTCAAAAATTTATTATCCTTTAACTTCTTTCTCATTAAAGGTGATTTTTTCTTCAGTGGCGGCACATGAGACCTTCTATATGAAATTATGAAGCTTTTTCTCTTTGCTGGAGTATTTTTAATACAATTATGATTCTGTCCCATGCTTAAATTTCTTCCACTAGCAACTTCTTGGTCAATTTGTTTGGTTTTATTTTCCAAGCAATGAATTTGTTGTTCCATTGATTGAATTTTAGAAATTAATTGGGGGATTACTAATTGTTCTTCAGCATTATTTTTTATCTTCGGGGAAGGTTGTTGTTTACATTTTGTATCAAAATTTGTAGACTTTTCTTTAAGAGCAACTGATTTAATTTTCTCTATTTTTAAGGGATTTAAAAATACTGGACGAAAATTATGTTTCTTGTTATTTATATTATTGAAAATTTTTGATGTTGGTACCCCTTGTAAAATTACTTTCTTGTGTTTCATTCCTTTTACATTATACAAATGAAGAACATTATCCCTAAATTTTAGTTGCATTGATGAAAGACCATCAGATTTTGGACGTTTTAATTTATAGATTGGAAGAGTAGTTTCTTTTGGACAAGAAACAGTCCTAGAAATATGAGGTTTCTTAGTTGGTAAATTGGTAGCAAAAGTACTGTTTGATATTAGATTTTTAACATATATATTTGTAGATGATTTTCCACTTGCATTAATAACTCCTTTGTGCAACCTTTTCTTTTCTTTAGACTCCATTACTTGCCTAATGCATGATTTCTGTTTCCTTGATGGTTTCTTATCTTTACCCACAGTTTGAAGGTTTAAATCAACCTTGTATGTTTGTCCATTTATTTGTGGTTTTAAAAAGTCTGACCATTTATGTTTTCCAGTGAGGCAACCCCAAATTGAAGCATTTGGTTCAGGTTTAAATAAACTTATATTTACATTGTGTTCTCTACGTTCTACAGATTTTCTATACATTATTATTAATTTGGGTATTACAAATAAATTTTAGCAAAATTTACACTAACTTAATAATTAATTTGGTACCTAAACATTTCAAATAATTAATAATTTACTCTACATAACCGCAATTTTGAAACTGTAAACAGACCTGCACTGCCACTACAATACCTTAATACATTTTTTCATTACATGATTGTTGTCTTTAGTAGGTAATACAGTAGTTTTAAAACTATGGTAATACAAATTTATGAAAGCAGCGTTCATGCTAGGCTTCTGAATATTAGTGCTAATGTAAATATAGGCTACAAATAATTAATTAGATCATCAAAATGACTGTAGACCTATTTCCTGGTAATTTCATGTTTTAATAATCAATGAAATACTTTTAATTCAAAATCACGATCCAGATTAAATCGAAGGTTTTGGGATTTTTAAATTAAGTTATAAAATTTGTTTTATACAATACTGGTACTATATAACAAAAATGTTTAGTGCCGTTTAAAATGTTAGTTGATTGTACATTTTTTATTCATATTGCAAAGCTTATTCATAATAATATATGTAACCATAAAATTTGGTAGTTAGTTGGCAACATTGAAAAGTAAAATAAAATGTGAACATATTTGAGTGAAACCTTTGAGTATGGACATTGAGTGAAACTCCAAAAGCGAAACCAAATCATGAACCGCGAGCTGTGACTTGTGATGATACTTTTTATCTTTGATTATGGACCTTCAAAGGTATTATTAAAGTGTAATGACGTTAATGTTATCTTTACACAAGCACTCAGGAATTTAATTTTAGGTTAACTGTACATTATATGTTGTGTCATACCTTTAACTAATATCCCACAATTTTATTTCAAAATAATTAAGAACAAATCAGGAAAAATATACAGGAAAGGAAATAATTTAATTTCAATTTGAAGAATTTAATTACAAGGAAGATATCAGCCGCATGAAATGAATCGGTGCACAGCCATATTAGGCTAAAAAGAAAAAAGAAAAGTTCTTCTCTGTGATACTTTTTCCTTTCCGTCTATGGTGGAAGAAAGCACGGTATATAGAATACTAACGGTAGGGTTCACGAGTGGATGCGCAGTAACTCGTGACGTCAACGGGACCCACTTTCTCATAAGCTCCATAAGCTTATCATGTAAACATTGAAGAGCCTTATGTAAAAACGTAATAACTTTAAAAATATTTAACCAATTTTAATAAAATTTTAACCACACATAGAAAACATATCTTTAATAATAATATGAAAAAATCAGATTGTTACAACAAATTTTAATACCTTTACTGATTAGGCCTATAAAAATTACTTTCCGATATCTTTATTCGGTGAAAATTGTTTGTTCATGTCTTCAGTAAAATTTGAATAACTTTAAAAATATATAACCGATTTAAAAAAAATTTGAACCACATATAGAAAACATATCTATAATAACAATTTAAGAAAATCAGCTTGTTAGAATAAATTTTAACACCTTTACTGATTAGGCCTTTAAAATTTACTATTTCAAATTCGACAAATGGTGAACAATATTTTTTTATTTTGAATTATTTGACATTTATTTTAATTGCGTATTGGGATAGGAATATAATAAGTTATAGAGAATTTTATTGTGAATCCAAATATTTTTTAATATTTAAAATCGAATAAGTTATATATATCAAAAGATATATATATTTTTAAACTGCATTGTAAAATTTTGTTTACAAAGTATATACGTTTTCGATAGGTACCTAAAAATTTAATAATAATAATTTATCATATCTTGATGATTTTTCACAGAATGTGTATAATAATCTCCGATTATTTTACACATGAGCATGAGAAAGTGGGTCCCGATGACGTCACGAGTTACTGCGCATCCACTCGTGAACCCTACCGTTAGTATTCTATATACCGTGGAAGAAAGCAAAGAAAGCATGATGAATGAAGAAGCATCGGTGACAGGCAGGTGACAGGTGATCGTGTAATCAACTAATCAAGTGCAGTAGTGTTATTTTTTATTATGATTATAGATTAAATACCAGAGATTTGGTTTAAGAGGATTTGGATTATACTTTTATACTATAATCAAAGGTATCACTCAGTGATCAGTGAAAAGTCCACGAATAAAATAATAGCTTACAGTAAATTTGTGTATAAAATGAACTAGGCCTACATAGATTCACGAAGCACGCCTATAATATAGGCTAGGCGTCTAGAAAAAAAGTAATGTGCAAACTACAAACACAATGTATTAGGTAACTAATGTTGAGTGTTTCTATTGTTTAAATTTTATTTATTTATACTGATACTAGGTCTATTACGGTACTACTAACGATTTGATCTAAACTAAACATACTAGGTCTATTACGGTACTACTAACGAATTTATCTAAACTAAACAACTATAGGCCTAATAATAATTTAAGGCATAGCATTACACATTTGAATCACTAATGTGTTTAGAAATTAATATTTAAAACAACCGTCAAAATAATATGTTATCTTGTTATTTCATTATCTTGTTATGTCATAAGAGCTCTTGTGCTATCAGAGTAGCCTACTTAAATCATTATCCTCCATAAAAGAACTATACAGCCTCAGTGGCAGCTGGTGAGTTATTAACTTGGTGGGATGGTGGTTGCAATTAATTGTGTGGAGAGAATTTCCGGGGGGG
>JAGFPH010000049.1:645109-656464 GCA_018207615.1 Philaenus spumarius
CGCATCTTTCTAAAAATTCTCGTTTAGCTAATAATAATAATAATAACTGATTTTTGGGGGTTTTTTGGCCATAAAGCGGGTTGTTTTAAAAAAAAATTCAAAACCTTTTTACGTGCATCTATAAAGACCTAATTGACGTGTTTGGTGCTTATTTTTTCGAAATCAATCGAATAGTTTTCTCTCTAGATAATAATAATAATATTTTAATCTCCAACTATAATAAAAAAACTCTCCTACCCCACCCTACAAGTCACAGTGAATCTATTTAGTAATTTAAATGTGTTTGTGAGAAAGTATGTGCCAGTTCCTGGTACCGTTTATTTATTTAGAGAAGGCTTAACATAACCCATTAAATGAATTAATTATTATTAATACTAATAAATTAATTTTAAATTGCTCAACACTAACTACAGATTTGTCATTGGATAAAATTTACAGCATGCCTCCGGGGCATTTTGTGGCAGAGGTGCCAAGTTATGAGTGAGAAATTGTTCTAGAATTTAACCATATTGTTTAATTATATTATTAAACATATTAAATCAATAGGCCTATATTCAACAAAAATTGCCGTAGGTTTACTATTCGACCCTAGCCTAATATTTTTGCAGACTATGACGTTGTTTTACATTTTACTGTTAAATGTTGCATACAGGTAAACATACTGTGACTAAATACTATAGGTAAGAACCTTTTAGGGTTTTTTTTATTATTCTTGCATTTCTGTTGTCATAGGTTCGAATAGTAAACTTGCGCCCAAAAATTAATTAAAAAATTGTAAAAAAACAAAACCTTAACACTTTAATCGAGGTGGTGATGGTTAAGAGCTGAAGGAAGAAACTAAACTGTTGTGTGAAAACTTGAGCAATTTTAAACGCGTGAAGTGACATTAACAAAAAGTTTGTGTATAAATAGTGAGAATCGAGGAAAACTTGCAAGAATAAACGTTTGATATTTTTATCTTTTGTTATTTTTTAAAATACTATTTGTACTTTCTTTTTCAAGTCACTCGGACATAGCGCCAACATTCATTCGGTCCCTTCTTTGACGCTATAACCAAGTTCTACTGTATATTACATAAATTGTAGCAATTGTTCGAATAATTAATACTAACAAAATTTACTTCTACTGTTGATAAATAACCTCAAACAGAAAATATTAATTTAATTATACAGTACAGTAAAAATTATACACTTTCTTTTGTGTACCTTGTACATTCACAAAAATGAAATATAATTTGATTTTATTCAGGCCTTTAGAAAATTACAAATCAATTTAACAAAGAAACATTTTTTTGCCTGTAATATCATGATATACAGGATTTCTGAGAAGGGAGGAATAGATTGAGTTAATTGGAGCACACCCATAAAAGGGTCTCAAAATATTTATTTGTGATTGGCTCAGTAGTTTTTGTCAAAGCCTTGCCTAAGAGTATAGGGCTGAGAATAAAGTGGTTGAACATCAACATGTTGCAATTTTTTAAATGTATATATTTATTTTACAAAACTGATATTTTTTAATACCTTTGCTTTTCTGGTGGTAAACTGCCATTATGTCATTGTAACTGTGGTTGTATATCCACATTGTAATAATGCTATCTTACAGCATAATTTTCTGTTCATCTTTCAAAGCATCCCATATAAACTAATATGAAAACAACCTCAATTAAAAACAAACAATTGTTATAATATACTGTAGACATTATTTAGTTACAGCTGAATAATGTAGAACTTTGTTAAATCGGATCAACTATGCCAGACCAGAGGTAAGGAAAATCTGGGAAGTCTTCTTTGTGGAAAATGTTTCTTCCAATCAAAGACGGTCGAAGCATTACTCATTCAGGAGCAATCTTTTTTAGTGGTTCATCTACCTATTCTACACAATGCTTCCATTTTCCTTTCCTTTGTCACAAACAACAGCTTTACGCTTCGTAGGCCTTTGCGAAAATCGCACAGTAATAACAAAGCAGGCAAATACAAGCAAGAATGTAGTACAATTAACTGAAGTGAATGTGGGACAAGTGCAGTAGTGTTGTCTGTGACTGAAGGGTAGCTGGCAATGATTCATCGTCTTGTCATGCAGAATGCAGTGACTGCTGATATCTACAAACATAATGTGTATTGTATTTAAACTTAATTATGTTTTCCATACTTAGGAAAATTTTTCAAACTGGTCGTCCGGGTAATGTGAGGGGTTCAAACTTACCGTTATTTTAGTACGAACATGCAAATGTCAATGTAGTACGCAAATGTCAATGTATGTTTAATGGAAATTTATAACATTAGTTTCTACTCCAACATTTAAGTAGTTTGAATTTTTATTTTATAGAAAATGTGCTTCAACCTATCTTTCAATAAGTACAGAAATAAATTTTCTCAAAGAGTCATTGGTATAAATATCACAAATATATTTAAATTTCTTTATATGTTCAGTTGGTTTTGATCAGTGATTGTGTTAACTTGTACTGCCCACTCCACTGTCTTTAGAAATAGAAATTGTACCGTATCTAACAAGATACAAAATGGTAGGAATTGTTGTTTTTAAAAATAGTATTTTATCTTTTAAGGTTCCTTTAATTACAAAAATGGCAACAAAGTATGCATCCAAAGATGCTATTCAGTGGAGAATCAATATCATCATCTCTTCTAGGTAAGACGAGTGACTATTATTAATAATTACATATTGTAATTCTAAAGTAATGTAAAAAGGCTTGTTTCGTAAAATTATTGCAGACACTAAAAAAATGTGCAAAATGTAGTGATGAAGTGTCCCACCAATAATTTTTTTTACATCTTTGCATTTCAATTTAGTTTTTGCAGAGTAAGTGATTTTAAATGTTGAATTTATTTAAACTAGGCCTACACTTAAAAGTATCACTCGGAACATATTTACAAAAATGTTGTTTCAAAAGTGATATCAATGATTGTTTACAAAGACAATGCATGGAAAAGATAAAGCAAAATTAAATATAAAAATTACTTTAAATATTATAAAATAATTATTAAGGAATTTTAGTTGTGTGAAGTACAGATATTGATAACTGCAAATTAATATTAGATTATTTATCTTTTTTGTAATTCCATCATTTATTTTGTATAAAACATATGGCCAACTCTATGACTTATAAATTTACATAGAATAAATTTTCTAGAAATCAAGAAATATATTCTCTTGGTAATAAATATAAATGTTTAGACTCAAATAAAACCAAAACAACTCTTTAACTTGCTGAAGAGTCACTTCTTAACTTTGCTGTTTAAGTAAATGCTCTTTAACTTTACATAACAGATGTCTGAAAATTGGTGGAACGTAATATTAAAAATTCCTTAATTCTGCAATTTACTCTGCTCTGTAATTTGGAAAAGATTGGTGGAACATAAAAAGTACTGTAGAGTTCAACACTCTAGTAGTTGAAGAGTAGTTTTGTGGAACAGTTAATATAATTATTTTGTATATCAATTATAATTGATTATGTAGTATAATTGCTTGCTTTATTTGAATTACACTTGTAATACTATTTGCAAATTAGTGTATAAAATACTAAAGTACGTTGTAGCAAAGCAGGAGCATGGATGGAGGCCAGGTCAAGTCCCCTCGCATGCACGCACCCTCACGCCCTTCCTTCCAACTTTATGAGTCACCTAGTGTACTTCTGGCCATCAAACATTAATTTTTGTAAGATTTCATAACATCATACCCATTAATTTATCATATTTCTATGTTAAACAATTATCTCATGTATGTCTCTCAAGCACAACCATAATTTAGTATTTAGTCAAAAGCCTCTTATTTTATACATATTTGTTTTCGCCATTCCGACTATTGATTTTATTACAATAATATTACAACTTACCGTCACAATAGTCTAATTTTTCTTTTTCTTTCTACGGCCGTTTCGGTTATTCAACCATCCTCAGGATTGCTGGGTAATTCCCGTTGTCAATATTTAAAATACATAAAAAGATATACACATACATAAAACACAACACTCAACACATAACTTTTATTGTGCATCTTTTTCTGTCCCGTGTAGTAGGCCTACTGTCAAGATGTGTAGGCCTACTGTACATTTTGTCTAACCTGTATCGGAGGTAGGTGGGAGGGATTCTTATCTAAACTAGATATTATTGAGTCATAAATTATATTAGAGTCAAATTTTAGTTTCTCGTTCAACAATGAACTAATATCATTTTTAGTCTGTTTATATATTTCAAACTCTTCTAGTGCGTTCATTAATTTCCCCTTTTGACAATGATGCAATATTGTTAATGATTTTTCAATGACGGAATATTTGTGATCGGCCTCAATTAAATGTTCTGTAAACGACTTTTTCTGGGTTAGCCGACTGTGCCGCTGTTGGAATGTGCTCTTTAAATCGTTTTTTAAAGGACCTGCCAGTTTGTCCTATGTATTTTTTTGTACAATCTGAGCATGACAATTCATAAATACCTGTACTGTCGAATTTGTCATCGTGTCTTTTCTTTATATTTATGGTGCTTCGTAGATTATTTTTTGTTTTATAAGCAATGATATATCCCTGTTTTTTTAATATATTCCCAATAATATGTTCCAACTCTCTGTTATATTCTAGTACAACGTATTTAACTTTTTCTCCGTTTCTTTTGTTTTTATTTTGGTGATTGTATTCCTGTTTTTTATACAATCTGTCAACAATATTTGGGTTGTATCCATTTTTGGCCGCAATGTTTTTTATAATATTTAATTCTTCTTGAAAATCATTATGGTTTAATGGTGTGTTTCTCAATCTGTGAATAAGGCTATTATATGCTGCTAGTTTGTGCGATATCGGATGATTTGAGGTAGCGTGGATGATTTGATCAGTCTGTGTGGGTTTCCTGTAAATCTTGAACTGGTGTTTTTCATTTAATTTTGTTATTGTTAGGTCGAGATAATTGATGCTATTATATGTTTCTATTTCAGTTGTGAATTTTAAATTTGGGTGAATATCATTTAAGTATACTGCGAATTTGTTGATTTGTCTTTTTGTGCCCTGGTATAAAACTAATAATATTATGTTAAGTCGTCTACATATCTATGGTAATATCCAATATTTTTTAGATGTTTGTTGCTATCAGTAATTATATTATTATTTTCAACATGATTTAGAAATATTTCCGCCATGATGCTTGAGAGTGGGCTTCCCATGACTAAGCCATCGTTTTGGCTGTAATATTCATTATTAAACTGGAAATAATTTTGAGATAAACATATGCTCAGTATATTGGATAATTCTGTAATTTGATTTTCGCTTAAACATTTGTTGTTCTTTAATATTTTTGTTAATATGGCTATGGTTTTTTTTACAGGGATATTTGTGTATAGATTCGTTATGTCAAATGATACAAGATTTGATCCCCGGGGTTTTATCTGTATATCTTTTATTTTTGTTATTAGATCGTACCTGTTTTTAAGACTGTAATTTTTGTTAAAACTTATGTTCTTACGGATTATTTTATCTAGAGTTTTTGCTATTCTGTAGGTTGGTGCACTCTTGAAATTCACAAGTGGTCTAATTGGATGGTTGGGTTTATGTATTTTTGGTAATGATGTTAGTATAGGTGCGTAAGGGTTTATCATTTTGTTATATTTTTTTTGTCATCCTTACTTAATAAAAATTGTAAAATATCTCTTATTTTACTGTAAATGTTACTTTATATGGTAGTCAGAAAATAACAGTTGCAATACATAATATAATTAATAAAATACATATACTAAAGATTTCAATATTTCTCTCACAAACAAATAAATGGTATCAAGTGAGCTGTGAAGGATTGTGTTTGTGTATCAAGAATAATAATTATTATAATATAAACATATGGAAAACTTTGTTTCAAGTGATGTGAACCCCTAGACTAGCAATAATGATTTTAAGATGGAGGGAACTGTAAAGTAGTGGTTTAAAATATTTAAATTTGATGATGTCAACAGTTAAATAGTTTTCCTACCATATTACCGAACAAGAATAAATTATAAATATCAAGAGCCCTAAAAAATATCACTACCTTGAATAATTTAAAAATAATGTTGATATTTCAATGCTGAAAGAAGAAATTAAGGATCAAGACATTTTTGGATTTTGGTGAGATCTTTCTATGTACCACATCATCAAGATTTGAACTATTTCTAATAAACTATGCCATTCCAATTATTGAAAGAAACATTTTAATTAGACTAACTGATTTTAAATTTTTAACCAAATATCTGATAAAAGTTTATAAGATTCAATTAATAATTGTTTCTAAACTTTAACAGTGCTTATTTATTGATTAAATTAATATTCAAATATGCCCTCAAGTTTGTCTGAGCCCTAAGAATTCTATACCTTGTAGATATTACAGTTCTCACACCTATGTAACGTAATTTTTTGCACATAACTCAAAAGACTGATAAAAACGACTGTTGTATATGTTTTTGAAAATATTGTTTTTATATATGGTATAAATCTCATTTATAAACCATAATAATACCAATTACCATATGTTACATTGTTTTTTATTGTTTTTGTGAATCGGAGATTGTTGATATACCTACATTAATCTTATTTTTGTTGATTAATTTTAATTTATACTGTGCATTTGTCTTAAAAAAAAGTGTAGTTTTAACCTCCTGTGTAGTCTGAAACATTTATTTTCTGACAGTCTGGTTTTAGTAATGTATTCTATTATAAATTATGTGAATATTATTTGTAAATAAAATTTGAGTGTATATATTATTTGAATAATAAATTGTAATACGATTACTTTACATAGAGTTTAAGTTTTTATAACGTGATTTGATTACATGCCTACATGAATGGTGACTATACAGTAAATTATAAGGTGTTTGGTATCATTTTTCTTGTTATAATGTAAAGAGTTTAAAAATACTAAACAAGTCAAAATAAAATTACAAATAAAAAAATTTATTTTGATTTATTAAGTATAGTAGAAGACTTAACGGAGCGGAAATAAGGCCGGTCCTAATCCCCCCTGCGCTTGTGTTTGTGCGGTCTGCGTATGTGTGAGTGAACCTACCTGGCCTCCATCGGTGCTCCCGCTTTGCTACTACTATAGTGTGCCATGTTTGGCTCTACCAGTAAAATTTTAAGCAATATAATTTAACATACCCTGTATTTTAGGTATTCGTTTTATGTGCTCAGGAATAATTTGGATTCAGATTATTATACACTCAATAAAAACCTATACATGATTTTTTTATTAATTTGCTAAAAGAGTCCCTCAGGCAATGAATATTTAGCAAAAGAAATGGAAAAGAAAGAATTTATTAGGTATATCACCCTTAGATGGGTTAAACATCCAAGGCTTGAGTAGTCTTGTTAGCCGAATTTTTATTTTTGTAAGACTAACCTTCAATTTTGAAATGTTCTTTCATCAAGTTAAAAAATAGGTCATTCCTTTTTTAGAAATATGTTTTAAATATAAGTCATTCTTATTAGTTCATTCTAGGCCTACCTAAAATTGAGGTTATAAAAATCAGTTTTTTAATATCTTATAAGGCAAATGAACTCTATAAATCATTTTAAAAGATTTTTGTTTTTCAACAATTTTTACTGATGGGAAATCACAATGGAAATTGTTTCCAAATCACACCAAAAAAGCTTTTTACAACATTTAAATTGTCCCAGTAGAACTCAAGAAATGTGTGTTATTAGAACAAACAAGAGTATTAGAACTAACTTAAACTTGTAATTAGTTTAGATTTACAAAAACTATATCTTTATATTTGTTAATAAAACACTTTATGCTAGGGTTAAAATACTAATTCTGATTGGAACACTTTTGAAGTTCATAAAGATTGGTATAATGCTAGCAATTAGAAGTTTTACTTAATTTTAATTTGAAAAATGTAAACCCAGGCCTGCAGAATATGTCCGAACGCCCGAACGAGGTTCGGGGGAAATTGGGACTGAGCTGAGGAAATTTTGGCCGGGGAAAAATCCAACAAAAATAAAAAAAATATAATTATTTTGTTGAAAAGTAGATAAGAAATGAATGGGAACAAAGGTCAGCTTAATCGGTTTGTATGATACATATACAAACACACCAACACACACACACACAAAGTGTGTTGTGTGTTGTCTGCTCTCTGTTGCAAGTTGCAAGTCGGACAGGGTTCCTATTTAATTTTCACCGCACAAAATATCGTACGGTGGAGCCGCTATACGACATTAATCTTCACCGCACAAAATATCGTATGACCGAGCCGCCGAGACGATATTTTTGTGCCGGTTGATGAATGGCAGTTTCCTGATTCTTGACGAGCGTTCAAATACATTCGTTGGGTATTAAAAAAATAATTATTATGATACCGGTATGCAAATTTTGATTAGTTTCATACAAATGATATTATTTAAGCGATTAGAATTAAATCATATTAAACCAATTATACGTTACTTAATGTATAGGTATTACCGATGTTTTTTAATTTTCTTTTACCGAAATTCGAAATCAGTCTTTATCAGTAAAATGCGTAGGCTACAATGTGATGTGCGTACTCATTTTTTATTACTTCGGCTTGCATTAAAATGCCGAAGTATTGAAATGATGCGATGATTTTTTATGTGTCAGTTTTACTTTATACACGGTTTAAGCACCCACAGACGTCGTAGAAAACTTGATTTTTGCGGAGAGTTTGAAAAGCATTTGAGCTTTCTAGAGTGAGGCGGAGCGCGTCAGGGTCATATTTTTGGATAAAAATTTTGAAAATATTGGGTCAAAATTATGAAAATACAATGTGGGGCTACCGTTTTATATGTTTTTGGGTACAAAAAAACGAGTTTGCGAGTTAAAAAGTCGTAGCGCGTCGGAGTCACGCTTTTGGATCAGCATTTTGAAAATTCAGTGTGGGGTATCGTTTTATATATTTTTGTGTACAGGAAAACCGATGTTTGACATTTAAAAAGTCGTAACGCGTCGGGATCACGTTTTTTCATCAACATTTTGAAAATTCAGTGTGGGGTATCGTTTTATATGTTTTTGGGTACGGGAAAACCGATTTTGACAGTTAAAAGGTTGTAGCGTGTCGGGATCATGTTTTTGAATCAAAATTCATTGTGGGGTATTTTTTAAATGTTTTTGGGTACGGGAAAACAGATTTTGACAGTTAAAAAGTCGTAGCGCGTCGGGATCACGTTTTTGGATCAACATTTTGAAAATACAATGAAGGGGAAGTTTCATGTGTTTTGGGGTATGGGAGAACTGATTTTGACAGTTAAAAAGTCGTAGCGTGTCGGGATCACTTATTTTTTTAACTAAATGTAACAAATAAAAAGTAATTGTTAAGTTTAATTTTCTTTCAATTCGTGTGATCTGTCCGGACGATTTTCAGTAGTGACTGTGGTAGGTAATTCGGTAATTGAATTGGAACTAATTAAACATAACATTTAACTTTGTTTTAACTACTTAAGTATTAGGCCCGTGTTACACTGTAAAATATTTTGTAAAATATGTTTTATAAAAGATGGTATCCACCTAATATAAAAGATTTGAAAAGTGATTCTCTTTTTTAAAACATTTTGGACTTGTACTAAAAAGTTTAAAGTTCTAACATTTTATAAAAGGTAAAATGCCAACCTCTTAAATTTTATAAAAGAAATATTATAAAAGAAATATATTATAAAAGTTGGCCCATTACACTATCAAAGATCTTTGTCAAAGAACTTTTATAAAACATATTTTATAAATTAACCTTAGGCCTACTTTTAAACATAATAAAATAGCAATAATCAAGTTGTATTTTTTTGTTTTAAATCTTTTGGGACCATCTGAAGATATTTCACTGTAAATATTTAATTTCACCGTAGTTAATTAAGTAAAAATAATGCTATTATTATTTTTTTGAAGATTTATATTGGAATTTATAATGAATATAATAAAAATTAGTAAAACATAAGGTCAATAAATATGTTGAAATATATAAACAAACTGTGTTAATGTCTGGCGCATCTGTAGCGAATAGCAATCAATCTTGGGGAAATTTTTAGTGAAAAAAAGTGTGTTCTGGGGAAATTTTATATGCTAAAACATTTTCTGCACCCCTGTGTAAACCTAGTTTGTTCCTAGATCGGGCTAGGAGTAATTAAATAAATATGTATTAAATCAATGTGTTTTTATATGATATAATAATACTAATATGTTTTCCGTTAATTCACTGCCATTCCATTTTCAGGTGTAATTCTGTTAATCCACTGCCATTTTCCTTGTATCCTACCATTTAACAATGAACTAAACAAAATTATGTATATTTTGCAGCCAAACATAACTAATCAATTTGATGTAAAAATGACAACTGATAGATATTTTGCTCACACACACACACACACACACAAGTTATATAAAATCCTTAGCCTCATTCGGTATACAAATAGCATTGCTGTAGTACACATTTGAGTTGTCACATATACAACATAGGCTACATAGTGCAAATGATAAAAATATAATAATACTAGCTGGCCCGATCCGGCTTTGCACGGATAGACAAATCAAAGTTAAATGTATATTAACAAAAAATATATTATATCTATAAATATATTACACTATGTATTTCTTATGGGGATTTTTAGTAACTTTGACCCTCCCAAACCTATCCTAAAATTTTGAATTTTTGTAAATCATTTTCTTAGCGAGCACCTAGGGCCCTAGAGGAAGCTACATACTAAATTTCATTCCAATCCGTTCGGTGTTTTTTTTTTTAATAATTTTACCCACCCCCCAAACAGCCCTAAAATTTTGAATTTTTTAAACCCTTTCTTATCGAGCACCTAAGGCCCTAGAGGAAGCTACGTACCAAATTTCATTCCCAATTCGTTCAGTAGTTTTAGAGAAATCATGATTTAGTAACTTTGACCCCCCCCCAAACCTCCACTAAAATTTCGAATTTTTTTAAACCCTTTCTTAGTGAGCACCTACGGCCCTAGAGGAAGCTACATAACAAATGTCATTCTAATCCGTTCAGTAGTTTTTGAGAAATCGTGATCAGTGAGTCAGTGGATTTGGCTTTTATATAATTATATAGATACATTACAAATTAATATACATAATATAAGTAATATAAATAAGACATACATAACTGTATAAACTATTGCACATTGATTGTGCAATAAACATAAAAAAAAACTATATAATCTATTTAAAGCCTAATGTACTCCTCCACCAAATAAAATGTCCGCTTTAAAATTAAAGCCTTAAGTTTATTTTTAAAGCCTTTATAAATGAATTAACAACTCTGTCAAAACAACAAGATAATTCGAAAGTCCAAATATCACTAATAAGCAAAACTGCATCAAGTCATTATGTAGAAGTGTGTAAACAGTAGTAGACCTTATCAAGCGTGAATAAT
>JAGFPH010000049.1:686630-728346 GCA_018207615.1 Philaenus spumarius
CGCAGTATGCGAACATTAAAGAGGAATTTACACACGCCCAGCTAAAAACAAAAGCCGAATTTAAATTCCAAATCGAAAAACAAACGGAACATTTAAAATTATATGTCTCGGAAACACAAAAACAAACCAAAGAAGAATGTCAAAAATTAATCGAAGAAAATTACCGCGACATCACTACTACACTTCAGGAAGAAAAATTTAGAACCCAAGAATTTGAAATTCAGCAAAGTCAACGAATTGACCGCCTCAAACAATTCGTTTCCACAAACAATGAACGTGTCGATAAATTAGAAAAGGACATAAAAGAGAACCAATCCGTATCCGCTAAAAATATTAACGTAATTTGCAGTAGACAATTCGACGTAGCTAGCGACAACAACATCCCTAAGTTCCACGGGAGAGAACATAACCCCACAGAAATCTTAGACAAAATTAAAAAATTTACGGAAAGAAGGATGGCACTTAACTACAACGACGACTCCACTAACCATCTAACCGATAATTTGGAGATGTGCTTAGAAGGGCACGCATCTCGATGGTTTAGTCTAATCAAGAATGAGATTAACTGTTGGCAAGATTTTCAAGAATATTTCATCAAAAAATACTGGAACCGAGAAATTCAGAGGGGCATCAGACATAAGATGGAAACAGAAAAGTATAGGCCACATGGAACCTTGACCCATGCCGAATATTTCACGGAACGAGTCATCACCCTCAAAGCAATGAAACCACCCCTATCCGAAGAAGAGATTGTGACCTGCTTAGCAGAACATTTTGGAGACCTAATACAAGACGCAAGAAGAGTAGAATGCATAGATGGAATCATGGACTTCATAGCACTACTCCAGAGGGAAGACATAAAAGACAGCCAAAATAAATTACATCGAGAACCACGCCCTACCACGCCCCCAATCCGCAAAAATCAATTACAACCCCGCGAAACCCACTTCAACCCACGAACTACTTACCAATTCACCCCTCCACCGAATTTTCAATCATATAACCGGCCAAATCACTTTCAACCCCCAAAATATCGATCCCAACCCCCAAATAGAAATTACCAAAATTCACCCACACAATTTTCGCCCCCTCAACAATCCCACAACCGTAATTTCAACCCCACTTCTGTCCAATCCTACCATAATAACTACCCCAATACCTCAAGACCCCCATTCCAACCCTCTAATGCGCCCCGATACCAAAATTACCCAACCCCGGAACAAGCCAACGTATGCCATGCAATCGCCGAGCAAATCAAACCCCCAACCTCACTTACTACATGTTCCTCAACAACAAATTCATCAAAAAACTAACACGCACGGATAATGTCCCAGGCCTATCAAATAACCCCAATTGCACCCCCATATCCCAGATAAAATCACACAACATTACCCCTGTGCTTAAAGAAAACCTCGGAAATAATAGGCCTAATCAAAAAAAAACAAATTTATAACGATACCCCCGAGAAAATCTATTTTATCAGCGCAATGTATTGCGATCGTGAGTTCCTACTCGAGGCGAATCTAAACGACAAAGGTATAAATGAAAATACAAACCAAATTAAATGTCCGGAAATTACCATCCAAATTGGAGCAACAAAAACCCTAGCATTAATTGACACGGGATCGAACGTAACTTGTCTGTCGCAACAATGGTTTATAGATAATAGATATAAGATAGGAAAATAAGAAGAACTGCCCACAAAAAATATACAAATTCATACTGCTGTAGGCACTAAGACCCGAAGGGTATCCAGAATTATAATGGTAAAGATGAAGGTAGAAGGAGAAGAACTATGGGTTAATACTTTAATTGTGCCAAATTTAATCCGAAACGTAATATTAGGGATGGACTGGATCGCAAGTACAGAGACGGAAATAAACTTTCACATGAAATACGTAAATTTGAAAATAAATGACAAACGAATCGTTACGAAGTTTGAAGAGGCAAATCAAGTAGGAATATTATGTTATATTATTAAAGAAAATAGGAACGACCACGATACAATGAATGAGAATGAAGTAAATAATTATATGAACGAACTTAATCAACCACGCGATACAAATAACCCTATCAGTAGTTTAGACGAAACCTATAAATTATTCAAATTATTTTACGGACCCTATAAAATACATCAAAAAATTGGAAAATCAACATACAATGTCTGCGATTTAAACGGTACAAATATTAAAGGTCCATATCATGTCACGGCCCTGAAACGCTATAAATGTACTGCACAAACAACGAGACAATGACGTCACATCAGCTGTTCACGAGTAGAGGTCAATGACCTACAGTTAACGAACTCATTCGAATCACATGTACATTCACACCGGTAAAAGAGATACATAGATATATTTTTCATTGTTAATCTAAGTTCCATGAAAACATTTATAAAATATTTTCAAGGAAAGTCGCCCAGGGGATATTTGTAACAATTCAAAATATATCCCTATATAAAAATCATTTAAAATATCAAAAGAAACCATTCGCAATTACTAAACTAAACACGCATGAGTGCGAGAGAGAGGAACAGACTACTATAAAGGCATTTCATTCACAAGTTGGAGCAGCGACACCTAGCGGCAAAGATCGTAAATGATTCATTAATAATATTATAACATCCGACTTCCAACAACATTTTAAATAATTACCAGTACTTCTCGACCTCAAATTAATATCATTCCCACATCAAAATTAATCTAAATTAAACGACCAATCCATATAATATATAATAATAACTCAAGAGTAAACCAATCGACCGAAATCCACCTTTTAAAATACACTCGAAGCTAGGCCGATGTACGAAATTGTAGGCCTATTCCAAATTAAAACCACCGATCCCAAGGAAACTAAATTCTAAATCAAAAAAGGAAAAGAACCAACGAGTAGAACAGAAGATTTTACATCAAAAATGTCTTTGGCAAAATATGAAAAGAAATACCGTTAAGCTAGTAAAGTTCTTCAAAGTATATGAATATTCGATTAAAACCTGGAGAACGAGAGGCCATGTTTGTTCAAGCCCCGCCCACAATCACGTGACCGCTTGTGCTGCGGAAATGAGACTTTTAAACGACCAGATAAATAATTATATTTGTAGACCTTAGATATTAGATATTAAGTTGTACAAGGAGCTATTTTAGATACTTTCATTTAAAATTTTATTTAATCAAATTCTATTTACTTTTACCATTCTATGTTCTTTAAAAAACCAAAATACATCAAAGTTTCATTAAAATCATACAAAACAAATTCACTACATTTCAAAATACACATTTTCACACAACAATCAAAATCCCACAAGAAATTAAATTAACCAGGCCTTAATGTACCAGTTCCTGAGGGCCTAAGGAAGCCAAATTGGGATCAAATCCAATTTAATTGTTGCTGAGACATCAAAGGGAGCAGACGCTGTGTTAGAGCCTACCAAACCACACAAGTTTCAAGACCATTTTGAAATGTATAACAAGTGCCAACGTTAAAATAACCTTTTATAAGTGAAGTGACTGAACAGTATCAAATTTTAATAAACCATTCTTTTTCAAGAAGAAGACTCTATATAAAAATTGGGTGAGATCACTCCACATAACTATTCATCAAATTGGATATACTCCAACCTTTCCTTTGCATATTTAAATTCAAAGAACTATACCAGTAAAGCTGATAAACTTTATAAATATATATATACCATCAAGATTTCAACTTTTATCAGAACTTTATCCTTTTATATTAACACTAAATTCATACATCTACATACCCATACACTTTCCACCTTGTACTATTTTCTCCTTTGTTTTAATTATCCTAATTCTTAATTTAAATAATTTGTATAATATTTGTTTCAATTTAATATTGGGAAGAGTCGGCACCAACCTACCCGAGATTAAGAGTGCTCATTGGGAAATAATTCCCTAAAATAATTTTGTATATATTTGATTTTGAGCTAAATAATTATTAAACTGTAGATATTTTTCTGATTTTCTATTGATAAATAAAAGAAGATTTTATTGTAATTGTAAACCTGTGTCCTGAGTCAAATCATTTATCAAATTGATTAAGCTAGTAAGCAGTGTTACAGTTCAATATATTGAGAATAATATAAAAGTAAAGTTTTTTAAATTAGTTATATCATAAATTGACGCCTACAACATTAGGCCTATTGAATTAAAGTAAAATATAAAATTGTAAATTAATACCCTATAGAAGCGTGGCAATGATTTTTCCCTAACAAAATACTGAGACAATTTTAGATTACACAAATTTATACATTGATACGAATAAAGACAAATATGGCCGAGATCGTTAATCTAAACGTACTAAAGTTGACGAAATGAAGCCTCTTTTTGGTCTACTGGATTTTGCAGGAGTAGTCAAGTCTTCGCATTTGAACGCAGAAGAATTGAGGGACAACGATGGCACTGGCGTTGACATATTTCACTGTGTGTTGTTTTTGCTGAGATTAAAATTTTTACTTAGAATGCTAAGATTTGATGACAGAAGAACTCGTAGACATAAATATGTATTTATATAATATAAATTGTACAATCAATGAAAGCACTTTATGAAACAATTTATTAAAAAGTCTAATAAGCTTATGGGTTTTGATAGGTGCTGTCAGGGACTACTTTGGGAAGTAATGGCAGAAGTCAATAAACAATATATAAACTATTTAACATATAAATGGGCAAAAAAATCGTCTAATATTTGGTGGGGGGTCATGACCTCTATGACCCCTTGTATCCGCGCCTAGTTTGCATCACATGATGCCAAATAAAAAGGCCTCTCAAACATAAACAAAACACAAAAAAACAATTTACTGGTGTTATAGATGTAAATAATAAATACATGAACAAGAATTAAACAAATATACACATTCACCACCTTAATATCTCAGACATGTTTGAATAGCTTGCTTTTATATTTTTGCCAGAAATTTAACACACAAACTTACCAAGAGAGATTTCTTCGCTTCTAGTCTGTCTTTCATTGTAGGTATATCAACCTCAGCTATTAACGTAGGATCTAAAGTTATCATCTCTGGCTGGATCTGTTGACAAAATAAAAAGTAAGTTGTGATTTTTTTAAATAATTATGTAAAACTCATTTGAACAATAATTAATTCAATGGTAAAGAAATTATTCATGTTTAAAAAAGCATAGCCTGAATTATCTACTTTTACATTATTAGAGTCATTCCATATGAACTCAACACAGTTTAAATTAAAATTTTACCTGACCATCTCCGATTTCAATGAAATTTGGTGTACTGGTACATCACATGTAGACTAAGAAAAATACCAAATTTCAACTTGATATCCCTATTAGTTTCAAAGTTACGCCTCGTTAAAGTTTTCAAAAAAAGCTCAAAATTGACCCGTTATGGAAGCTTTAAGCTGCTATAGCACCTCTCAGAATCAAGCTAGAAAGATGGGAGAGGTGTCATTTTGCAGCATTTTCCAAGCCCTTTCTAAAAATGTATAACACTATAGGGGTCTTAATACAAATTCGTTTAACAATTTCAAAATCAAAAATTAAATTTCAAATTTTTCAAAATGCGACGCTTTAAAAATTTTGAAAAAATTCTCAAATAATCCTTGTATAGTTGTTAATTGATGGTATAAATTTCATTATGGGATCATAATGGGTTCTCAAAGAAAAATGCATTTGAAAAAACGCTTACATTCAAATTTTATCATAGAATGCTGGTGACAGCGAACTAATAATTCTTAATAACATAAAGCTTATATGGTAATGAAAGCACTTTTGTTTGAATATTTTGTAAAGCAATTAACTTATATTTGTAAGTAACACACCAAGATAAACTATAAATTTATATATACAATAAATGATTGTACGGTACAATATTATTATTCATTTTATAAATAATAAACGGTACCAGACACTGGCACATACTTTCTCACAAACATATTTAAATTATCAAACAGATTCACTGTGACTTCATAATTGTAGGTGGTGTATTAAAGTAGGAGATTAACTAATAAATATTGTTATTATTATCTAGAGAGAAAACTATTTGATCGATTTCGAACAAATTTGCACCAAACATGTCAATTAGGGCTGTATAGATGCACGAAAAAAGGTTTGGAAAAAATGTGAAAAACAAACCCCCTTTATGGCCAAAAAACCCCCAAAAATCAGTTATTATTATTAGCCAAAGGAGAGTTTATAGAAAGATGCGGTTTTTTGCATATGGTAGGGTACATTAAGAGCTACAAACAAGTCAAATTTTATCAAAATCGTTAGAGCCGTTTTTTTAGAAAAAAATAATAACAGATTTTTTAGGGGTTTTTTTTTGCCAAAAAGGGGGTTGTTTTTCAAAAATGTTCAAAACCGTTTTTCGTGCATCTATACAGGCCTAATTGACATGTCTGCTGCAAATTTGTTTGAAATGGATCGAATAGTTTTTGCTCTAGCTTTGTATACATACATACAGACAGACAGACATTTTGTAAAAACCACTTTTTTGGACTCAGGGGGTCCCAAAACGGATATTTACACAAAAATCTCAACATCGATTTTTTTTTGCGATCACTATACTTTCTCTATGTAGTATAGTGAAAAAGTAAAATGAAATAATTTGGGCAGAAATCTATATTGTTTTATTGGAAATATATTGCTTGTAAGGAGGTAGAAAAAGGCTGCACAAGTTAATCATTAATTATGTAAGTTTTTTTTTTTTGTTGTGTACATAGACATTATGAATGTGAATTTATTTTGTTAAATATCAATGTAGTGTTTTCAGAAGTTTATTATATATATTAACAATGAAGTGTTTTGTTTAAATAGTAGCCCAGTTACCAAAAACTTAGTTTACCAATAACTTCATGTGTATATTTATGTTAAATTTCTCTTAGCTAAAATTTTTTATTAAAACGGCTCCCTTTCTATTAATAATATATGTCTAAAGCTTTCAAATAATTAAATTTAGCTTTAAAAATGAGGTTGTAAAAATTGAATACCATTGATCAAATTTATAGAGGTAATTCCTTAGTCTTCCATACAAATTTCACATAATCTTTGTTTTAATCTAAGATAGGCCTACTCTTAGCCCAATGAGATACCAATGAGGCGTTATAGAGGAAATTGTAGTGTAAGCATGTTTTCAAATGCATTTTTCTGTAAGAACCCATTATGATCCCATAATGAAATTTACACCATCAATTTTAACAACTATACAAGGACTATTTGAGAATTTTTTCAAAATTTTTAAAGCGTCGCATTTTGAAAAATTTTAAATTTAATTTTTGATTTTGAAATTGTTAAAAGATTTTGTATTAAGACCCCTATAGTGTCATACATTTTTAGAAAGGGCTTGAAAAATGCTGCAAAATGACACCTCTCCCATCTTTCTAGCTTGATTCTGAGGGGAGCTGTATCACTCTGAAGTTTCTATAACGGGTCGATTTTGAGCGTTTTTTTAAAACTTCAACAAGGCGTAACTGTGAAACTAATAGACATATTAAGTTGAAATTTGGTATATTTCTTAGTCTCTATGGGGTGTACCAGCATACCAAATTTCATTGAAATCTGAGATGGTCAGGTAAAATGACTGTGTTGATCACATGGAATCACCCTATAATATTAATCTCCAGTTGCAAACAAAATGATAAAATTTATTTGAACACTTAATCATTTACTCTAAAAGATAAATTAAATAAGATCAAAGTTTTGTAATAAGTTATCAATTTATTATAAAGTTGACTATTGTTTATTTTTTAAATTTACGAGTAACAAATCATATTTATGAGAGTATTTAAACTAAAAGTATACAGTACCTATTTTTTTATTCAATAAAGTCTTGACATTACAAACTATTAATTACCTACAAAAAAAGTAAAGTAACGAGTTGAAGAAATGTAATACAAAGAAGTAATCGTGTAAGTTTATAATATTTGAATCATACAACTAGATATACTTACTACGCATTCTTATTTGCTTTTGATAATACATTTAAAAAGCTGCATCAGTTTTAAAGAAATATGCCAATCTATTTGGGTGTTACTTTTATAAATTAAATCACCTCAAATACTTATCAAAAATATTGCTAATTACCTATATAATTTTGTAACAACAAAAATTTGCAAAGGAAATGGTTAGCATCTGGTGAGTTGCAGAAAGATTAGCTTATTTTAAAAGCATTCAGAAGGAGGACCGGGGAAAAATAAATGTTTTTGTTAGTCAAACATTTTTACACAATAAATGGTCAACAATGAATGTTAAATATGAGTGTACTGAGTACCAGTTTAATGGAACGAATATCAAAAATTTTCTTTAATTTCCGAGACTATATTCTGGCGGTTTACATGTACAAACTGTTTTAATCTAAAGTTTTATATCTGTAAAACTGTAACTACCATATTAAAATATACATATATATTATTAGCTTACGACAGCTGCTTTTGGAAAACAAATAATTATTCTTTTGGTGTTTGTAGTTTTAACAAAAATTCTTAATAATTGATTTTAAGGTTAAAACTAGACCAGAGTGAAACATAGTTTGAAAAGACATGTTAAATAATGAATCTTAACCAAAATATCGTGTATATCCCTAAATAATAGCTGCATTCAATTATTATGTATATCATTAAATTATTTTGGCTACATTATACAAGCACTGGATTGGTAGGCTATGTACTCCACTAGTTTGTGTATAATTTGTTAAATATATTTCGACAGAATGAATAAATCATTATTTTCAGAATTAATTAATTATATGAATTAATCAAATAAGAATCTGAATAAATTTTTTTTCTTAAAACGTATCTTTAATCAACATACAATTATTTTCTGTTACAAAAACTTTATTCTATCTGTGTAAATAAATACTTAATGCAAAAATTTAATAAAATGGTATTAAGAAGAAAGTTCATAATTTTTTAATTTGCATTACAACCTATCATTCCAGCCCTTTGTCATCTGATCTCTCTCATATTTGACTGACCTATCACTGGTTATACATTAACAATTTAAAAATCCATTGATATTTTTGAGCCGTAATTAACCAACTTATTGAGTTGACTATAGCATGTGATCATATGGAAATGAGTCACATGTAGTCAACAGACTGTGCTATTTTAGTTCAGTTGTGACTTTGATTTTATGTGCTACTATTTGTATATGCTTTCTACAAATTATTTGTAAACTAGTAAGCCACTGTGAAAAATCACAGGCTGATTAATTAGATTCACATCAGAAATACACAATTTAACCCATTCGCTTATAATGACGGCGATCCGCCGTCTCGCTCTCGGTTGCCATTGTGTGAAATGACGGCAAATCGCCGTCCACCATTAAATCCGGTTTTAGCCAAGTTAGTTCCTAAAATATCCAACAGATCGCATATGCATCTTGTTCTACAAGCTTCAAGCTTTCTTTTGGTTGTATTTTCATCTTCCATGGCCTGCCCAATCGGCAAAAACGATTGGCTGAAAATTTCAATGTACCAGCTGACGATGCAAACTCTGTGTTGACAGCTGACTGTTTTGTTTATTTACATTGTCATCTTACAAGATTTCTTGATTACTTTGAACTCAATTATTCAATTGCAAAGTGTTGTTTTATAATAAAATGTGTAACTTTTTATTTGTTGATGAGTGAGGTAAGGAATTGGATGAAAGTGTCTTTCATAATAAGACACTATCTGTTATCTTTTTTTCACATAAGGTCATTTAATAATAAATTTTAGTCTTAAGGGATATAATGTAAATTTTTCAAACATATAGTCAATTCTGATTAGAAAAATAACAACATTTTATACAAAAATACCAAATTCTGTGTAGAAATAAAAATATAGTAAACTATGTGAAAACGCCCAGAAAAAAATCGTTTTTTTAGCCCGGTCTGGTATTAAAAAAACTTTAAGCGAATGGGTTGAAAAACAAACTATTTACAAACAACATTAAGGCCTACTTATCTAGGCTTACCTAAACATAACCCCAAACTATAATCTACACTGGGTTTGTTTAAGTATTACAGATGTTGGATGAAATCAGCTGTAAACGAATAGGTAGGCCTATTTCTTCTTTAAATTTGTATAAACAAATATATAGATGATAAAAGGTTGTATTTATATATATTTTATAACCTCAAAGCAAATATTATAACGTATATTATAGCATTCATTATTTCTATAACTCATATTTAAAAAAAATCAACTTCACAAGAAATTTTAATGATTGAAGTTGTAAACATAACCCCAAACTATAATCTACACTGGGTTTACAGATGATGGGTGAAATCAGCTGTAATATTATATATTTTACTATATACTATTGAATGTACGTACGAATGCTCGTACACTCGCTTTTATAGGAGTTGATTCATAAATACTGAACTCCTAAATTCATTAAAAGTGCAGTAGATACAGAAACGAATAAAAAATTATTCACTATTTTAGTAAGAAGTTGTTTTACACCAAAAAAAAAATCATTATGTTTTGTTTCATTTTAAAATTCATAGTTTTGTACTGTAATTATAATATTAAATTTTATTAGATACAGTAAAAATGTGGATACATTTTACAATATATTTAAGTGTTAGAAGTACATATTATTACTAGCAGAAACAGCTGAAATACCCGCATTAGGCTTATCTTATTGCTTAGTAACAATTCAGTCTAATGATTTATGGCCGTGTTTAATATGCAAATTTTTTTATCCGAATCACTTAGTGCCACATTAGGCTACAGATTGAACTGTATTTTTGAAGAATATATAAAAAAAAATTAAGTTTATTTTTGGTGGTAGCACCTTAATCTTTGTTCAAAGCTGCAAATAAGAAACAAACCTTTTCTAGAAGAGCTTTCACCTCAGCTTCTCTACGTTGCGACTTACTCTGGAATGGATTTGCTTCTAAAGCATCATAGTTTGGTTCTCCACAACCTATAGGTATAAAGTCAGACATAGCGAATATTATCAATCCTGAATACAATTTTATACAAGCTTAATCATTTCTAAAAATAAGTCAAAGGAAATGGCCGAACATATTTAAGATCTTTCTGAATACTGTATCTTTTACCCAAAACCTCATGTTGTATAATTTCCTAAGAAGGACTGTCATGTCTTCATCAAATAGATCCAAATATTGAATAAAATCATAAAGATTTATTGGTAATTATAAAATAAAGATTACATATGCATTATTGTTTTCAAATGATGTCAAAATTGATTAAAGTTCATGTAGATGGCCTCGAATAAGCACATAAGAAATTTATTCAAAATGTCTATTTTGTATATTGGCTGTATTTTTATTTTATCTTATTTAAGTTTATCTCGGGGAAGGCACTCGGCTAAGCTGAATATACCCCCGATAAGTTATTCGCATGGATTTACAAATAACTATTTAGCTTTAATATTAATTGAAATTATGATCAGAATTACTGTATTTAAAATTTGGTTGAAGATAGGTATTTGGAAAGTTTGTATTGCATTTTATAGCATTAAATGTTTATTTTGGGAGTTATAATTTTGTTTAATAGTTAATATGCATAGGGGATACCAATCTCTATATAGAAAGTCGTCACTGATGCTAATTATTTCACTGTACAACTTTTAAAATTCTGTACACTTTGATGGCTATTCTACAACTCTTTTAAAAAGGACGCCGTTTTTTAGCTTGATGACGCTATCGAAAGAAACGGGGTTCTCTTCCAGTCTTTCGAAATATCTTGTATGTATTCTGTACGTTCTATTAGTTAGCGGCGGACGAATATTTGGTGACGTCATCAGAGTAGCTTGCAATGTAGCTGCTGTCTCACTCGTGTAACGAAAATAGTACTTTTTGTATAGCATTTCTATTAATTAGTCTTTTGAGTTTTGGTAATTATTTTTACATGATTAACCCTAGAACCGGCAGATCGCACGAAACGTGCGATCATGACAGCACATTTGTAACGCGTGATTGTATTGAATATTTGACCCACTAAAAATCTTCCAATCTCAAAAAAACAAACACCATTGGAAAGGTAATGTTTCAAACTTTATTTTTTGTATTTACAATTTCTTTCTAAATCGTATATTTACATACGTAATCATCGTTGCAGTTTATTAGTTTTCTACAAATCAATCGGCGCCCGGAAATTCATACAAAACATAACGAAATTACTCAACTTTTGTCAATCTCTAAAACCCGCCCAGTAGGTTGTCTTAGTTAAACCTATGTACCGATGGATTCATCACAATTTCCCCTATCCAAAACTTTCATCAAATCAAAAATCGGACCAATAGTATTGAAGTAAGAAGGGGTTTTGTAGACCCTTGCAATTGGTCAGTTTTCCAACCAATAAACAGCGTTATTTATTTCACGTGAGATCTTTATGACCTCAATAGTTTTTTATAGATATTTTGGTATCTTTGTAAAGATAATTCTTCAAGCTAACTTCCCCTGTAAACCAAATTTGCTATATTTGAACAGTTTATTGTGTAGGACCGTGGGAAAGTGACTGCTAATACGGTCTCACATAACGTTCAAATCTGTAGCGTAACGGACTTTTATAGCATAGGGAGACATACGAGAATGCGCGCGCAACTTGTACAGACGAGAGTTTACTATATTTTTCTAACTTTTGTTATTCAAATACTTCTAAGTCGAACACTTTTATGAAAAGATAATTTACAAGTATACAGTCCAGTTCTTTGATTTATTCTCTACACTTTGTTATAATAATATTTTATTTTTGGGCACAGCATATATTAGTAAATTACGTTTCTAACTTGGCATACTTTTGATAGCAGACTTGTAGTAAGAACATAAAATCTCGTGTTTTCAAAATAAGAAATTTGAAAATGTTAAATGTTTTTATACAGTTCTATTTAGAACTAAATTACGAAACTTTTTTACATTTATGGAAAAAATTACAAAAAATGTTTACTACTTTTTATGTAGACTTAAAGTTGAACTTTTATTTTTCGTAACTGAACATTTTTTGTTTCTTGAGCTAATAACTTTCTAAATTTTACATCTATAATTTTTTTACTGGCATATACAAATTCTTTGAACCTTTCTCTACAAAAAAGCTATGGAACACTTTTGGATTGGGGTTAATTTACTATTTTTGGCGAATTTTTGAATAAATGCTTGCACACGCCAAAAAATCCATTTTCGTTAACATTGCCGGTTCTAGGGTTAATACGTTCTGATACTATTGTTATGATTTCTAAATAAAATATTTTACTTAGGGTAAAGGATTTTAAACTCGACACAATTAACTGATTTTGGCTGATTACTTTACATAACAGATGATTCTTACAGCTAGTGTTGACTAAATCTCAATATTTATAACCTAATGTACATTGATTTCTATGAATACTTAATAATAGAATCTACCTTTTTATAATTAGCAGTGTTTATAATTTAATTTGTATATGATAATCGTTTATATTCTAAAGTATTATGTTTTATTATCAGCTGTTCTATTTGGTACGTTTGGCTGCAATTAGCGATCGGGCTTCAGTGTCTGCAATGTTTACAAAGGAATTTCTGATTATTTCCATCTATGCCATGTTACAAGTAACATGTGAGAGTTCGCTAATTTGTTTGTGATTAATAATAAATATGTGAATATGGTGTGGTGTTTTTATTTATGAAATAGAAGTTCATATTGGTATTGCATTGGCTAAAGGTAATCTTTGGTGAGGTTATAAATGTTTCTATTGTGTCCTAGTTCAAGAATGCCTATATAATTATAGATATATATTACTAGCATTGAATTTAATATCAAAGTACAGGATTGTTATTGTGTCGCATAGTTAAATATCAAATTTCAAAGTTTTGGTAAATATTTGTATTTTTGTTACATGGTAGGTTAGGCTATTTGAAAATGATGGTTTAAAAAGGTTAGGCTAGACTTTGCATTAGATTAATAACTTACTTTACCTTCATAATACTGTATTTGGGATTTGGTACTATTATAATATACAAATTATTTTAAAAATCTCTTTATCTCGGGTTAAAGAATTCCTGGCTGTTAAATAGGCAATCTTTAAAAACTATACTTAAAACTATTACAACAGGATTATTTAAAACTAATTTCTATAATATCCCAAAGTCCAAATGTTAAAAAAAAAACTATGACCGATCGGTTTAATTTTAATTTATATGTAAGTCTATTCACTTTGCTGGTTCAAATTTATTTGTAATTTTGAATGTAGATATAAGAATTGGTTGGATATTAATTAAGTTACCTTGTATTTGGTGGCTGTCTTTTAATTCATTTACACAATTGATTATTGGTTGTACTTTTTGAATAATACTACCCTGGAAGGAAATACTGGTTATATTTCTTCAAGGTAGCAACAATATGTTCACTTTTCTTTGTACATTTTCTTAAATGTAATTTGATGAAACTGGCAAATATGTCTGGACTTAGTAAGTACTAAATGAGAACTACCAAAAAGGACGCTACAACAATTTAAGCTATGGCGCTCTACAATTAACTCACGACCACTACCATTATCGTGCCTATTATTCTACTCTTAACAGCATTACTTCTTGGGTCACGTATACCATTATTTTTCCAAAATATGTTTTACTGTTCTTAAATTGTTACTACTCAATTGAGTAGTCTCAGCTTGCAACAGTAGTGAATTGAGCAGTCTGTGATAACTCAACTTGTATTGAATATTTCACCCACTAAAAATCATTCAATCGCAATAAAACAAAAACAGTTGGAAAGGAAATGATTTAAACTTTATTTTTTGTATTTACAAGTTTTTTCTAAAACTTATATTTACATACATAATCATCGTTTCAGTTTTGAGTTTTCTAACAGCCAATGTCAGGCGAATTAAATACGCTGAAACGACCTTTCCCGCTCAGTATTTTTCTGAGTTATATCTATATACTGATGGATGCAGCACACTTTCCCCTATCTGAAACTGCCATCCAATCAAAAATCGGACAAATAGTTCTAAAGTTGTGGGGCGTTTTGTAGACCCTTGCAATTGGTCAGTTTTCCAACCAATAAACAGTCTTACTTATTACATGTGATATCTGTGTGATCACAGTATATTTTTAGACATATTTTGATATGTTTGTAAAGAGAATGCTTCAAGCTAACATTTCCTGTAAACCAAATATGTTTTGTTTGAACGGTTTGTTCTGTAGGGCCACCGTGGGAAAGTCACTGTTATGACGTTCTCATCTGAAGGTTCAAATTAAAACGTATCGTCTTTTTGTAACATGCGAAGAAAAGCCGCGCCGTTGTATTGGAAGCATCAGTGGGAAGTTTCTATATTTGTTCTCACTTTTGTTATTCAAATACTGTAATTCTATGTCAAACACTTTTGTGAAAAGATAATTTACAAGTATACAGTTCAATTCTTTCATTTATTTTTACACTTTTTTATAACAATATTTCATTTTTGGCAAATCATATATTCCTAAATTACGTTTCAAACTTATATTCAGTTAATGTTCAAACTACGATAACTAATTAAGTACTTATTCAATATGCATGACATTTTTACCATATCTTAATAATATTGATATATACAAAAATTTTATATTTACTTACTTAATGCAGCACTGACATTTTTTTTAAGTCCAAATAAAAAACAAATTGAAAAATAAGTTCACTCACAGTTATAACTTTTACAAAAATGTTAAGAGACACTTTATATTTGTTAGGCCATAAACTGTCTGTTTTATTTGTGTTCAATTACTACAAAAACTACATTTAATAAATCAAAAACTTAACCATGTATTTTAAATTCAGTGTAGCCATGTTTTACGAGACTATTGGTGTACAAAAGTTGTGCTACAGATCTATAAACACAGATGTAAAATCCTAAACAGCTGGCAGAATAACAAATGTTATACAACATACTGTAAAATATTCTCTGAACACGTTTCTGAAGTTAGTTTTAAAATATTCCAACAGATGGTGAAGTTATACGCATTTAAAGTACTACTACAGATTGTACGGAAACCTGGGGAGTAAAAAAAATAAATTACTACGAGTTACTACGGAATACTGGGGAAAGGGTTAACCCTCCCCGTGACAGAATGCACAAATTGACGTGCTCTCGGGCGCAAGATGCAACCATTTCGAACTAATGCGAGAATTTGCATATTCGATTATTTAATACACTTAAAATCATCCAATCTTAATAAAACCGGCACCGTTGGAAAGGAAATGAATTATACCTTAATTTTTGTATTTAAAACTTTTTTGTAAAACGTATATTTACATACGTAATCATTTTAAAATATGCAGATCGGGTTACAGCTGTTTCAACACGTGAATTTGCATACAATTGTACTGTTATTTCCCACTTCTTTAATGGGCAAAACCATCTACACAGATATTTCTTTGGCTATTATAAAGATACCATTGATTCGTCAAGATTTTATCTTTCTAATAGTGCCTTCCAATCAGATGTCACTATTTTACACGATTTATGACGAAGATTTCTGTAAACCCTTGCGATTGGACAGTTTTCAACGAATGAAACAGGCACCTTTCATTGGTGCCAACTAACCAACGTGCCAAAACAAACTGACTTGACAAAATAGGCAGTAATTGTGCATCCATTACCAACAATCTTGTCTAGTACTAGAACAAGGTACTGAACTTAACAGGTTTTAATCTCAAACCAAGGAAACATGTTTGTTTTAAACAAAGTTTATCATGAGAAATCACATTTTGCAAATAATGTTTATTACACATGTAATATCTGGGGAAAGAACCATTCTTTATATAAAATTCTATGGAAAATATTTTATATAAATTGGAAAATATAAAGTTGGTAATTTTGGTTGATTTAGGATCATGCAAAAATTTAAAATACAAATTGTAATTCAAAACTATTTCTTATTTTGTGAATTATGATTGTTAAGGCATTTTTCTCAAGTTATAAATTACCTGGAACTAGCAGGCTTGTGAAGCCACTAGCAGACCCGACTCCTAGGACATCTTCAAAGTGACAAAACTGCATGTTTTCAGCACTTAATCTTAGGGTATGTTTCAAGTATGGTTTGTCAGCTGTTTTTGTGCAGAAATCTCTATAAGCCTAAAACAAATGATCAACATAAAAAAACTATATTGAAACGTATAGTGGTAAAAGATCTACTTTTTAAAGCTTTAAACTCAAGATAAATTCCCAGACATATTTTACTTGGACTTTATAAATTTTTTAATATCAATATATTTTGAACATTATTGATCATTGATATAAATATATGTAAATTATATGTTATATTCAGTATGGTGGTTCGAAAAAAACGTTTTTTTATTTCAGATCGCTATAGTGCACAAAAGTTGCCATTGGTATATACATGAAAAAAGCACTAATTATTATTTTTTTATTAATTTTACTTCCGGTCGTGAGTCGTGCAATGCCATCGAAGTTAAAAAAATTGTGAAAAACCTTAATTTTCCATATTTTTTTTTAAGCACGCCAGATGGTTTTAATTGCGTTCCTATACCATGAATTAACGACTAAAAGTATGTAAAATCAATATATATGCACTTATTATACATTTGTTTCATATCTTCCGGTCGCGCAACATAGTACAAAATCAGTAAAATTAGTAATTTTTGCAAAATGTCAAAGTTTGTCTGTTTAGTACATTTTAATCTTACGACTTTTAGAGATGCTATAGTTAATTCTATTAGAATAATATATTAAAAATCCAAGTATATAAGATAAACTTTGATATTCTAGTGGAATTCAGTCGCGCAGCTTTATCATAAACAGCAAAGTCGCTTTACACATCGGAACCTTTATAGCACGACTTCAGAGTTTCAACTGTTAGTGCAGTCATTGAAGCGAAAAATAGGGTCTTACCTCCGAATTTTTTTACTGTGAACCGATTTGCATGAAATTTTGGAATTAGGTTCATCTTACCCTTAACTTCAAAAGTGAAAATGATCTGAGCTCCGCCTATTATTTTTAAGGGGTGTAAACAACCCCTTAATGGAAAAATTGACATTGAGCCATTTTATCGCTAGAAAACGTGTTTAATATTAAGGGGCGAAATTGTAAAGTGTTTTCTGACACAATTGCCTCATATTAAAATCATTTTTTCAACCCCTTGAAAACCTTACAACCCTTGCAAACAACCCCTAAATTGAAAAAATCACAAAAAATTACTTTGGTATGACATAAAAAGATTTTAGTATAGAGTAAATAATATTTTATGTTCTCTATCTTAATTATCGAATTTTTAACCCCCTTTCGATTATTAAAAACAACCCCTTGATAAAAAATTGTTTAAAAAAATTTCTTTTGATAAAATGAAAAGGATTTAAATGTTATTCCACATTTTCGAAAATGATTATCATATTCTCAAGCTTTTCAACCCTTAAAACTACCCCTAAATTAAAACAGTAAATATATATGATTACACATTTAAAAATAATTCAATTATAGAGTAAGAAATCACCATTTATTGAATAAAATGTAAACTTACAAGTTGTCTAAATCTGTACCAGATTGAATTAGTAATACATTTTTAAAAAAATACTGCAACAAGAGCATGACAATGCATAAAAAAACCATAAAAAACCCATAGTCATAATTTTCATTCAATTTTATAAAAAAAAAACCATTATCCTTCATTACTCAATGTCGGAGTCGCTGTCATCTTCTTCTGGCTGAATTGGAGGGCTATTCTGGCAGTTATCTCCACTGCACGTTCCACAAATAGTATTGCAAAACAGACCAACTTTGTTGGACCATAACTCCTTCAATTTTGATGCTATCACAACTTATAAAAACCATATTAAAGGTAATTAAAAGAGCTACAACTTTTTTCATTACAATATATAGTGAAAAATCTTTTATTTTAAAACGGTGAAGGGTCAAAGGGCTCAAGAGAGACTGTGATTGCGCTGCCGAGCGCTCTTTAAACAATCATATCTCCGTAAATTTTTGTGTGACAGAAGAACAAAAAAACCAAAAATTTTTGTCAGAAAAAAACTTACATTTTTCATCATTATACTTTTGTACGTATGTTTCATCATTTTTGAGATATTATGAAAAAAAGGTGGTTTTTTTTTAAATTCGAAAAAACTTTTTTCTTAAAATCGTGATTTTTTTGAAAAATAAGTGTCCTAAAGCAGCCAAACTGCTAGAATCCATCAAACTCTTTATATTAAAGTTAATTCTAGACGGAATACGATTAATTTTAATTTTGATGGAAATGGCACTTATGAAACCCATTGATTTAAAAGAAAAAAACATTAGATGTTCCTATTATTTGCAATACAGCTCACTCATTTTACGTGCAAAAGACTTTTAACAGTGCTCATTTTAAAGCTTATTTCAAGCACTACAAAACCCTATTTCATTAGAATGCATAAAATGTATCTGCTCACCGCTAGATGGCATTGAACACATCGATTAAATTTCAGACAAAATAAAAAACGGTTTTGATCTTTAATATCTCGCTTAATATTGCACTTAGAACACTTTATAAAAAACTGATTTGTTCAGTTTTTTACCTGCTACAATTTAGTTCATTATAAAATTTTTGTTAAAATGCATACTTTTGGAGATATTTTCAAAAATCCGATGAAAAACGTGAAAAAATTCAGAATTTTCAATTGCCAATAATTTGAAAAGTATTGGGTTTTTTTTAAAAACTTTATAAAAGATTTTTTGCTTAAAATTAGGCCTTCTATCGATATCTGAGGTTATTTTGAAAAAAAATTTACACCTCCGAGAAGGGGTGTCAACCACCCCCAGGGTGGGTGCGGAGTTCAGATCATTTTCACTTTTGAAATTAAGAGTAAGATGAACTCAAATCCAAAATTTCATGCAAATCGGTTCACAGTAAAAAATTTTGGAGCAATAACGCTTCAATGACGGCACTATGTATGTGCAGCTCAGGTTTTCTTAGTATTACGGGCAACAGTCGCATACTTTTTGATATTTTTTAAAATTATAATCAAGCTTTTTATTTGATTTAATCAAAATATTTTGAAATAGGTTAAGTATGGCGGTTAAAAACCACCAATCATTGTAGTGCCAGAGAGATGAGTAAAAGAAATTGTATATTCAAACTAAATTCCACACTCTTAGAATGAAAATAATAATTTATATAATGTTATAATGTTAATACACAATTACCTCAATAACATTGCCTGATGCTGTAGCTACAACTCCTCTTTGGCTAACAGAAACATTATTAACTACAGAGCGCATTTTATAATCTTGTAGAGGGCCATTAAGGTTGCGTACATCCCAAACACGTACACTTCTATCCACTGATGAGGTAATCATGTGACTGGAATAAATTTTAATTACTTTTAATTGAACTCTGTATAGGACCGTTTCAATAAAATCTATAAAAGTATTTTCTACTTTTTGCTGTTGTCCTGAATTTCTGTCTCATGCCTGACTTAGAACCAATAATGTGATTGGATTTTGATGCATCATTTTAGATTTAGATAATTTTTTATATATTTTGTTTTATGTGTGAATATTTTGTGATTGTATAATAGAATGTAGGGATGGGTCGATTCCATCAATTCTCGGCACTGGAGGCTGTATTGTCAACTTGTAGGGATGGGTCGATTTCACCGATTCTCGGCACTGGAGGCTGTATTAATTGTTTGTAAACTAAGACCACCCCCTACTCTACGAGATGGTATAAATGTAGCATAACACATTGTTTCCTTAGTTATAATTTAGTTGTAGCTCATGTGCCACTGAAGATGACAACTTTGTTGTTAAAACGCGTTTGATAAATAAACATATTTTTGTGAGAATTGTGTTCTCTATTTTTACTTTTAGAAATAATTTCTTAGCTAAGGGACATTATAATTTTTAGGCAGTTAAACTTATTACAATATTTATAGACTATACTCACCTTATTGGCACATCCTTGTTTTTCTGAGTCAATTGTTTAACCAAACACATCACATAAGAATTTATATATCTGTTTATATCAATACAAATAAAAAGTTACCCATTCCTTAACATTAAATATACAAAAAGCAAACAAGAAAAACCGGATTATCTAAGAATGACAACAATTAATTGTCTGGGTGTGCAAAAAAGATGGGTGTAGCATGTAACACATTGTAATAAATTTAGGTAAATAGGCAGGAAAAAAAATAGGTAGGTCTTGGTCAAAATTTCAAAATAGAATACAAATTAAGAGAAGATTCTCAGAAAAATATATAATTGTAACTCATTTTGGTAGAAATGTAACTTAATTATCAAACATGCAATGATAAAATAGTTTTATTGAATCTGTATTTATATAAAAATCATTAAAAATTTTACAGAACTCTTAATAATTGAGACATATTTTGAGAAATAGAGTCATAAATAATATATGTACTGTTCTCATGAAAATCTAACAAAAGTGTTTGAGGGAATAAAATAATCGTTCATTATAAAATAGTAATGTTTTAACAAAGGAACCAACTGTAAACATGATCTTTCCGGATGATTTACATTATTACACAGAACAGTATTTAATCAAAACAAAGATTTGAATTCAATATACAGGGTGTCCCCGAACTCCCTGATCCTCTTTTGTGGATTTGTTCCTGGGATCGAGACAAACATATTTCACAATATAAACATTGGTTTACAGTGCTTACGTTTTCGTCTGTCTCTCTGCGTGTTTTTTACAAAATAATTTTTACCTAGAGAATGGTTTGACCAATTGAGTTAAAACTTGACTTGATGTTATACCTAACAATGATATATTTTAAATAAAATAAGCGATTATATCCAATCATAGATTTCAAAATGGTGACTGTTTGAAAAGTTCAAACCTAAATTACCCAAAAACCGTACATTTTAACAAAAAATGACAAGACACATATTTTGTAGCGCTTTTAATTCCCTATTGGATGGTGTAACTATCAAAACAATAGGAAGAAGGATAATAGTTAAGTTCTTGAAGATAACAACAGCATATTATGTAACTACAATATTGGGATATTTTGCACACTTTTAGTAAGATATTCATGTACATACAGGATGTTACGTAATGATGCAGCAATATTCTAGGATATGATTTGTTACGAATAGAAGGGTTGTTGGATAGAATAGATATATATTGGGTATTAGGTTTAATTATCTTCATTTCTAGATGTAGTGGTTTTTATGTAAAGGGAGTAAGCTGAGTAGACAGACACAGAAGTATAAGCACGGAGGAATAAACTTGGTAACACAGAGTGTCGAGCGAGGCGGAAATAACACGGAAGAACATCATAGTTTGACAACACGGAATCTAGATGGGTTATATAAACGTAATCCTAGCCTAGAATCAGGGCCATTTTGCTACGAGAGAGGCCGGGGGCCAGTTTGCTACGACAGAGGCCGGGGATTAGGCGAGCGACTGAGCGTTAGTTGGGGGACCAGTTTGCTACGACGGAGGCCGGAACTGGCAACTAGGCCAGCTTTTGTAAATCTTCACGAGTTTTGGGGATCTTCAGTGTGAGATTTATGGGCAGATGTGCGAGACCAGTTCTGCGAGAAACGACTTCTGAGTGAGTAAACAGAGTGTTTAAGTCCATTGATACAAAAAGGATGTCATGACAACTTTTGTTAACCCTCCAAGTGGCATGGTTAAAGCTAAAATTGAAAAGCCTGTTTTTAGCGTTTTGCAATCATATTTTTAAAAATACTCCAAAAATAGTAAATGAACCACAATTCAAAAGTGTTTTGTAGCTTTTTTGTAGAAGAAACTTCAAAGAGTTCAAATATGCCACTAAAAATTAGTTTCTTTTGAAATTGTAAAAGTTATTAGCTTAGAAAGCAAAAAATGTTTAGTAACGGAAGGAAAAAAACAACTTTATGCCTACATAAAAAATAGTAAAACATTTTTGTAAGTGTAAAAAAGTTTCGTAATTTAGTTCTAAATAGAACTGTATAAAAACATTTATCAATTTCAAATTTTTTATTTTGAAAAAAACAGTTTTTATGTTCCAAGCACACGACTGGTAACAAACCTAGGCCTAGATTGTAACGTCATTTACTAATATATGCTTTGCCCAAAAATGAAATATTATTATAACAAAGTGTAGAGGATAAATCAAAGAAAAGAATGGTATACTTGTCTTTCCTTAGTTCACAAAAGTGTTTGAGTTATCATTATTTGAATAACAAAATGACATCAATCTAATGAAAATTCGGCCGTCTATAACAGCGGTGAGAATGGGACACTTGAATAGCGTGAAAACCCACGTGTTAGACTTTCTCACTAGAACGTAATAATTATGTACATTTCAATTGTCGTCTGGACAGACAAAAACCGGTTATTTCTGGATTAATTCCCACCGTTACAAAATTCAGACTTTGCTGTACAAAATGGTGTAAAGAAATCTGTCAAAACATTTGATATGGTAGGCGTAACATCACTTGATAAATGGGCTGTTTCATTGGTTGAAAAACTGTCCAATCGCAATGGTTTACAGTAATTCTTAGAAAAATACTATTTTTATAGTGACATCTGATTAGAAGGCACCAACAGAAAGATAAAATCTTGACGAATCCAATGGTATCTTTATAATAGCCAAAGAAATATTTGTGTAGATAGTCTTGAACGTTGAAGAAGTGGGAAATAACAGTACAATTGTATGCAGATTCGTGCACGGAAATAGCTGTAGACCGATGTGTATATTTTAAAACGATGATTACGTACGTAAATATACGTTTTACGAAAAAGTTTTAAATAAAAAAATTAAAGTTTAATCCATTTTCTTTCCAATGGTGCCAGTGTTATTACGATTGGATGATTTTAAGTGAATTAATTAATAGAAAACACAAATGTATGTAAATTCTCGCTAATTGTCGAAATGGCTGCATTTTGCGCCTGAGAGAACGTCACTTTGGGCAGTCTGCCACTGGGAGGGTTAAAATGTACGGTTTTTGGATAATTTAGGTTTGAAATTTTTATTCGCCATTTTGAAACTTTTAATTAGATATAATTACTTATTTTATTTAATATAGATCACTATCTATATTAATATTATAAAGAGGTAAAGTTTTTTTTTTTTTTTGTAATATCTGGGGTAATCTCTGGAACTACTAAACCGATTAAAAAAATAGTTTTCAATAAAAAGCTACACTATCCCTGAGTAACATAGGCTATAATTCATTTTGATGAAAACCTTTTTTATTTCAATAATTGTAAATTTAGTCGGGTTAAATCTTAGGTTAGGCCTAGACTGATGAATCATCACATGTATTTACATTTATTACCATAGCAACTAATTGAATAAAATAACAGATAAAAAAGCTGTTTGCACCAAATATTTCCATTAACAGCTGATTTCAAACTTTGAAGCAATTATTTAAATTTCTAACTTGTAGGTTAGGTTTTTATTAAAGGGTAGACCTGAGCCTTACTGGCTCTTTTAACCTTTATTATAAAATCTTTTATAAAATATATGAAATAATTTGATTTGAACATTTAACATTATTTACCATCTTAGTTTTGGGATTATTCGGTTATTAGTAATAATATTATAAAGAGGTAAAATTTGTTTGTTTATTTGTTTCTATGTAGGGGGTAGTACAAAGCTACACTATCCTTGAGTAACATATGCTAGAATTAATTTTAGTTTATTTAAGGGTTAAAACAACCCCTAAAACAATAAATTTTAAATGTTATACTTTCCTTGAAACTAGAGAGCTGAAATTTTGTACATTTATTTCTTACAAGATACATAGAAAAAGGAAACTAGATTTGCATTTTTTCGCGTGCTGCTAAGGGGTGAAAATGTGATAACAACCCCTAAAACAATAAAAATTAATTGTTATATTCTCCTTAAAGTTATTGAGCTGAAAATTTGTATATTTATTTCTTACAACATACATAAAAATAGTATCACATACGATTGACTTTTGTCGCGTGCTACTAAGGGGTGAAAATGTAATAAAAATGTTGATTTTTATACTTTCCTTAAAGTTAGAGAATAAACTCTTAATAAATAAATCAAGGAATTTAAAAATAGGAAACCACTATGTTTTATCCTCATTAAAATAAATAAGACGTATTAGAAGGGCCTATTTATATTAAATAACCTGTTTGCATTTACTTTGATGCGAGTCGCCACGGGAGTTGGTGAGCGAAGCGAGCATGGGGCGGAGCCCTCTAGTTAGGTATAACTTCATGACAAGTTTAAACACAATTGGTTAAACCATTCTCTAGTTACCAATTATTTTGTAAAAGACACATGCAGACAAACAGACGGAAAAGTAAGCACCGTAAACCCATGTTTATAATATTGTGAAATATGTTTGTCTCGATCCCAGGAACAAATCCACAAAAGGGGACCAAAGAGTTTTGGGACACCCTGTACAGTAAACTAAAATATATTTCTTACATTCTTTAAGTTTTTTCCCTTCTAAATAAAAATAAATGTGAATTTTGGTGTGTTTAGATTACAGCTTTATGTACTATAAAACTTTGAGAAATTACTCCGCAGTTATATTTTGATTTAAAAAAACCACAAATAAATTGAATCACCATAAACTAATTTCAATTCGCCTTTGATAGTGAATAAGTTTTTCTACCAGTTCACTGTCAGCAATAAAAACCTAATATTTAATGGCCGACAGATTAAATAAATATAGCATGTTATTGAATAAAATATATCTAGGATATTAACCCTTCAACGTGTTTTGCCGTACGCGATACGCCGGGATTTTTTTCCTTCGGTGCGTTTTGACGTATAGCGTACGCTCAGGAACATTTAATCAGATGCTTCCATCTAGCAGCTAAACTTGAAACTATCTCGAAACGATTTATATTACAGCATAATGTAGCATAATTGTAGACATTGTAGCATAATTATTGGCTGTTTTAAAAAAAACATACGATACTTCTGTTGAATTTCTTGATGAAATTAGTTCACCAGTATAACAGCTGTTTTACCATACAAGTTTGTGACATTGTGTTTACTACGTTTTTGTTTACATTTGATCACTTGTAGTGTTTTTATGTTTGTTAGTTGATTGATTACGTTCGGAAATCATGTTTTGAATATTTAATATTGGTTTTATTAGTGTTTTCTTAGGTATGTGTTTTGTGATAAGACTACCAACTAAAACTAACTTTTGACTTGTATTTAAATATGTTATCACAAGTAAACTCATGTGTTATTGATATTACCAAAAAGAATGTAATCTGCTGTTTAATTTAGTAAAAGAATCATTAAAATATTCCAAAAAATAAGTTGGATACTAAAATTTTTATGCAAACATGTTTCATAACTCCTGAAAGCTTAAAAAAGTCCCCCAGCAGGGGGAGTTTCTCTCATAAAAAGTCACACGTTGAAGGGTTAAGGAGATAGCAATGTACATAGTTTGTTTTAGTGAAGCATAAGAAGAGATCAATTAGGTAAAGTAAGAAGTGAGTGATTTAAATATCACTACTTATTAGAGGTGTGTAATTTCACATAAGTAAATCATCGAACGAAGATAAATCCTTAAGTAGGCCTAATCATGACACAAAAGCTAGAAAATCACTTGTAAACAACTACGCTCTGGCAAATAATGGTCTTATTTTTAATTTTATTTATATGTATGCAAAAGTAAATTTTGCAGAATGCCTAATGTATAAACACACAGAAAACAGTTATTACAACAACTTTATTTTTCTAAGTAATTCAATTCAAAATCAAATTTATAAATCACAAATCATGTTCTTAAAAATCAGAACCGGTATGACTTAAAAACCCAACTAAAAAGAAACAATTCTAATACTGTTTTAAAATATTTATTTTCATTAAAAGTCAAACCAGTACTAGTACATTCTTTATTTAGCCATTTTACTTTCTCACTTTACTATAGTATAGAGAAAGTATAGTGATTGCAAAAAAAATCGATGTTGAGATTTTTGTGGAAATATCCGTTTTGGGACCCCCTGAGTCCAAAAAAAGTGTTTTTTACAAAATGTCTGTCTGTATGTATACAAAGCTAGAGCGAAAACTATTCGATTGATTTTAAACATATTTAAATTATCAACAGATTCACTGTGACTTTATAATTGTAGGTGGGGTAGGAGAGATTA
The DNA here is from genome assembly GCA_018207615.1 of Philaenus spumarius. Classification (NCBI taxonomy): domain Eukaryota; kingdom Metazoa; phylum Arthropoda; class Insecta; order Hemiptera; family Aphrophoridae; genus Philaenus; species Philaenus spumarius. The sequence goes on from JAGFPH010000049.1 coordinate 713,633, forward strand.
AAGTAGGAGATTAACTAATAAATAATATTATTATTATCTAGAGAGAAAACTATTCGATCGATTTCGAACAAATTTGCACCAGACATGTCAAGTAGGCCTGTATAGATACACGAAAAACGGTTTTGAAAAATTTTGAAAAACAACTTCTTTTTGGCAAAAAAAACCCAAAAAATCAGTTATTTTTTTATAAAAAAACGGCTCTAACGATTTTGATAAAATTTGGCATATTTGTAGTCTACCATATGCAAAAAACCGCATCTTTCTAAAAATTCTAATAATTTTTCTAATTATTCTAAATTAGCTAATAATAATAACTGATTTTTGGGGTTTTTTTCTGGCCATAAAGGGGGTTGTTTTTCAAAAATTTTCAAAACCTTTTTGATCGTGCATCTATACAGGCCTAATTGACGTGTTTGGTGCAAATTTATTTGAAATCAATTGAATAGTTTTCTCTCTAGATAATAATAATAATATTTATTAGTTAATCTCTTAAAAAAATCACCCACCTCCCCCCCCCCCCCCCCCCTACAATTATGAAGTCACAGTGAATCTATTGATAATTTAAATATGTTGTGAGAAAGTATGTGCCAGTTCCTGGTACCATTTATTACCTAATATGTTTGTTTTAATATACAAATGAAATGATGACCAAACAAATTTTCTTAGAATGCAATCTACTTAAAGGCACAACGTTAGAATTATTAAAAACTTAAATAATTACTAATATTGGCAAATAAATATTAATATTAATAATTTAATAGTCAGCAAATAAAACTGAAAAAGTCATTAAAAAATTTAATTTACTTAAACAAATAAATTGAAAATATTATTAAAAGGTTTAACAATATCTATTTACCTTTTAAAAATTTTAAGTAATTAACAGTTATAATAAAAACCCAAACTTACATTCCTTTAGGATCCACGGCAATGCTAGTTATGGGTTGCTTGTGGCATAACATCTTTGCCAATGGAGCGTGAACATTTGGGCTCCACATAGTTACCACTCCTAAAATTATATAGTGTTAAACAAAATAAATCTGAGTACTATAATTTAGCTTAGATAAAATATTTACACAAAAGAATTACATACAATATAGTATTATAAACACTAATAACTAAAATGATTAAATATTTATAGGACTTAGATCTTCAATACTCATATAACAACGAACGTTTCGGCTATTTAACCATTTTCAAGTCAATGCAGGTTTTCCTTCGCCATAGTAAAAACACTCTTAAAACATTGTTACACATAAAAAATACAAAAGCACTAATTCTAAAACATTTAATTTTATAAAATCATAATACAGTCGAACTTGGTTTTAATGGCCTCGGCTACAACTCATATAGCGTCACTTTTTTGACGTCCGGTCAAACCGTTACCTTTTACGTTATTATAAACCCCTGTTTTAGCATCAATAAATATTTTAACCACTCGGAAAAACTCACTGAGAAAACTGAATCATGCAACTTGCTAGCCTATAGTATATTCACAGGCCTTGAATAGTCCTATTAGCAATTATATTAGAATAAAACATTCAAAACAAACTTTAATTTGTTTTATGTTAACAACAATTTATTAACTTGGAGTACAGGAAATGGAACTTTAGTACAATAAAAACATATTATAACAAATCAGCGTAGGCCCTATTGTTGATACATTAATAAAAGGTTCAGAATGATTTTTTTAACCCTTTGCGGTCGCAAGTCGAGTATACATTGACACGCCCCTTTTCCGCTGAACACTCGCATGTCAAGTTATACTCGACAGCAACGTAGATCAATTTCTTTCCAATTTTAGAACTACACTAGGTCTCGGGTCTGGGTGTTGTGCTGGCAATAATAAAACTGTAAGAAATTGAAACAGAAAATTTATTTTATGAACAAAAATATGAAATGGATATTAATAAATTGAAAATTATGTTTATAGAAATACTGGTATTATTTTGCTGTAGGTTCATGACATATCCAGTTCTATGTATACATTTTTAGATTCTATATTTTATAGATTGTCTTTGAATTGAAGAACAAAATGGCACTTTATTTTAATATTTATGATGCTTGAATATAGTTTTAATTTAATAAAAATGTTACTTAAATTGGTTCAATAAAAATGGTGTTTATAATGGATGGATTTTACCAGTTCTGCAGCACTTTCACTGTCTTAATTAACACAAAGTTATTGTAGCACTGTCAAAGAGTCTCTTTACTGAGACGTTTCTAACACAAGTGTTGCCGTCTTTTTCAAATTTGGCGCCTATTTCGTTGTGGGTTTGTCTTCTTGATGTAACTTGTTCCTATTAACTGCTGTGTAGATTTTGGTTCAATGGTAGACGTCGATCTTGGATACCCTTGAAACCATTCCATCAGCTTCTAAACTAACTTTTAAATCCTTTTATTGTCATTTAGAATACCAATTTATAAATTTCAAAAAGGTGTTATTGATACAAAAGATATGATAAAGAATTATTTTATAACTACAAATTTAGCTTCAGTAGTTTTTTTATTCTGGTTTTGAGATTTCGTCATTGCTTCTACTAAATTAGTCATATTATTAACTTAACCGATGTTTACAAATTTATGTTAATTCTTAAATATTTAACTTATAAAAATGATGTAACAACATTGTAGGCCTTTATATATATATATATCTTAAAACTAATTTTGATTGCGATTTTTGTCTATAAATAATTTATAATTTCCTTTCAGTGGAACATTAGCCTAACAATGATTAATTTTATCACGTGTTTTTGTTTACAAATTTTACAGAGAGTATGACATTTGTATACATTTTAGAGTTGTACTTAACAAATACCTTTAGTTCTTATATGATGTGAATTTAATAAAGTTTGTGTAAATAAAGTGGAGTTTTTATTGTTTTTATTTTTTATCAATATGAATGAGTTTGCGTTTTAATGTGTGATGTGCAAGTGATATCGATCAAAGTTCTTTAATGTGATTTAGCCTAAAATTATGTTTACTGATTTATTTAAGATGTCATTTTGTTGTTTAAGGTTTATTGTAAGAAGTTTTGTCTAAACTGATTTCAATAGTTACTTTGGTAACTGTTGTTCTTTAATATGTAACATTAATGGTTACATAACTTGTCTCTTTACATTGAAAAGATGGTTGTCATATAACTTTATAGTTAAAACAACTGTCAACAAAGACATTTTACGGCCAAGAAGAATATTGAAGACAGCAAGTAGCCTACTACAATTAATATTATATCAGTATTGAGGATGGTGACAAGCAAAACTAATAATTAAGTAAGATCTACCTTTGGAATGTCCCAGGCAAATGACAGCATTATAAGGATTCTGAGCCATTACTCTTAACCTGCCTTGATTAGTGTTGAATTGAGTTACCATTTTGCCTATAGATACATCTAGCCAACTGAGATAACCATTTTCATTCTAGAACAAAATGAGTACTGTATACAATTTTACATTTAAAGAATTTGTATGTTTATTTTTATATGAATAATTGCCTATACTGTTAAAAACTGTAACAGTATTTACTTTGAATTCATATGAATGACAAATAATACAAAAAATGTATATCTATGTCTTATTTTACATTGTATTCTTGAAATTAGAATCTGTAAATGAAGTTTTGTATTTGATACCTATAAAGGAAATTGTCTTATGATGACTGATGGCTATTAATCGGCTTATGTGTTCTACACTACTCTTCTACCTTCATTAGTCTAACTGGCATAAAGTAAAGACATTACGACATTAAATTGCTGTTTAATTTTTCAATTATTACAGTTGCTGTAGATCTCTGATGAAAGCTTAATTCAAAAAAATAAGCCTATTAATGGCCATCAGTCATCAAAAGACACGGATAGACAACAAGCGTCAGACCATCCTTGCAGGATGCACACCTCATATTTTAGAGGTAAGCACGTTTTAACCCTTTCCCCGGTATTCATAACTGATACCAAGTGCCTCATACCAGACCTCTTAAATGAGAGTGCCAAATTTGTCACTTATATTCAGTTAATGTTCAAACTACGATAACTATTAACTACTTATTCAATATACATGAAATTTTTACCATATCTTAATATTATATTGGTATATACAAAATTTAAATATGTACTTACTTAATGCAGAAATGAAATTTTTTTTAAGTCCAAATAAAAAACAAATTGAAAAATAAGTTCACTCACAGTTATAACATTTACAAAACTGTTAAGAGACTCTTTATATTTGTTAGGCCATAAATTGTCTGTTTTATTTGTGTTCAATTACTACAAAACAACATTTAATAAATCAAAAAATTAACCATGTATTTTAAATTCAGTCTAGCCATGTTTTATGTGACTCTTGGTTTACAAAAGTTGTGCTACAGAACTATAAACACAGATATAAAATCCTAAACAGCTGGAAGAAATAACAAATGATATACAACATACTGTAAAATGTTCTCTGAACACGTTTCTGACGTTAGTTTTAAAATATTCCAACAGATGGTGAAGTTATACGCATTTAAAGTACTACTACGGATTAGTACTGAAACCTGGGGAGTGAAAAAAATAAATCACTACGAGTAACTACGGAATATCGGGGAAAGGGATAACCCTCCCCGTGGCAGAATACACAAATTTTTGTTCTCTCAGGCGCAAGATGCAACCATTTCGAACTAATGCGAGAATTTGCATATATTTGCATATTCGATTATTTAATACACTTAAAATCATCCAATTATAATAAAACCGGCACCGTTGGAAAGGAAATGAATTAAACTTCAATTTTTGTATTTATATTTACATACGTAATCATCGTTTTAAAATATGCAGATCGGGTTACAGCTTTTTCAACACGAGAATTTGCATACAATTGTACAGTGTTATTTCCCACTTTTTTAACGGACAAGGCCATCTATACAGATATTTCTTTGGCTATTATAAAGATACCGTTGGATTTGTCAAGATTTTATCTTTCTAATAGTGCCTTCCAATCAGATGTCACTATTTTACACGATTTATGACGAAGATTTCTGAAAACCCCTGCTATTGGACAGTTTTCAACCAATGAAACAGGCATATTTGTCAACCGAGATAACGCCTACAATATCATATGTTTTGACAGATTTTTTTACACCATTTTGTAGAGAATAGGTCGATCTTTCTAGCGGTGGGAAGTAAACTAGAAATAACCAGTTATTTGTTTGTCTAGACAGCAGTGGAAAGTACATAATTAGGGCATACTGGTGAGATCGTCCGGCGTGTCCCGTTCCCATGTTATTCAAATCACTCTCCTGCCCGTACTAATATCGACTGGCGACGTTTCATTAGATTGTCATTTTGTTATTCAAATAAAGGTAACTCAAACACTTTTGTGAACTAAGAAAAGACAAGTGTACAGTTCTTTTCTTTGATTTATTCTCTCAATTTGTTATAATAATATTTCATTTTTGCAAAGCATATAATAGTAAATTACGTTTCAAACTAGGCCCAGTTTTGTTAGCAGTCGTGTATTTGGAACATAAAAACTGTTGTTTTCAAAATAAGAAATTTGAAATTGATAAATGTTTTTATACAGTTCTATTTAGAACTAAATTACAAAACTTTTTTACACTTACGGAAAAATTCTAAAACAATGTATACTACTTGTTATGTAGGCCTAAAGTTGAACTTTTTCCTTTCGTTACTGAACATTTTTTGTTTCTTGAGCTAATAACTTTTACAATTTTACATCAATAAATTTTTTAATTGCATATATGAATTCTTTGAAACTTTCTCTACAAAAAATGTACAAAACACTTTTGGATTTGGATAGAATAACTATTTTTGGCGAATTTTTAAAACAATGCTTGCAAAACACTACAGCTTCCCAATTTTAGCTTTAACCGCGCCAGATCTAGAGTTAAGTTTTGTTATAATATAGGTTTTTCTGTGTTTAATGTGCGATAATTTTTGTATAATGTGATAATGTTGCGGCTCTGAAACCAGCTATTTTAGACAATGACAACTAAGTAACAGACAAATATCATAAAAATTATCTTGTAAATTTTAAGAGGTAAAAAGCTACCATTAGAAAATTAGTAAACTAATTATGAGTTGTAGTTTTGTTAATTATTTACAAATTTTCAAATGTCTCACTAGGTTCGATGTAACTTACAGCACAAGACAGAAGAAAGTGGTACGGCAAAAACTCCATGCGAAGAACTCTATATAATCCCTTTAGACAATGTAATTCAATTCCTTGATTGTCATATATGTATACCCAATCTTTTTGTGCCACTGCAAACATTGTCTCTATATGTAACCACCTAAAACAATACATCCTACTCTGTAATGTAAGATAGCTTTCCAATCAATTTAATATTTCATGCAACATTTTACAGATTCTGTTACTATTCTGAGTGGGATTTATGATGATACAGTAAATTTAAACACTGATCTTAATAAAATATGTGAAATACTCATATTTACTTTTCATGAAGTTTTAATACCCATTTGTCTTACATAGGTATTAACCCCCGAATTTTAGTACATATTGATTGGACTGCTAATATATTTTCTGCTTCTGATATTTTGGCATAATATATTCGATATCACCGATATATCAGGATCAGGATCCAAAATGGCGATATAAATGTATTGCTATATCGATACATCCGATATGTTATTGCTATCAATATACAGGGTGATTGATATAAGTGTGCCAGCTGATTCTCTTAAAATCTATAAAAGCTATTAAAAAAGTTAAATAGTAACTCCCCTGGACTTTCAGTTCTGTTTAATTTGGTGACTTTTAAATTTTTATCTTACCCGCCATTTTTCCAATATGGCGGCCAACTTTCAAATTTCTTATGGAACACAATATAATTTAAGATAATTTTGGATTTTACAAGTTATTATAAGACTTTTTGTTCCTGGTGTTTTTTTTTTTTTTTATACGACTAACCATTTAAAAGATAGAGGGGAATAAATAAAGTTTTAAAATGCAATATCTGAGCGGAATATATTGCGGAAAATATGGAACTTGCACTTCAAATCAATATAAAAATCATTATACAAATATTTCTATTTATAATAGATACATCGATTGCAAAATGTGCTTTCTCATTGGTAGAAAACTGTCCAATTGCAAGGGTTTACAGAAAAAATCATATCTAAGAAACTATAAGAATGCCGAATGATTGGAAGGCAGTGGTAGAAAGTGGCACCTTGATGAATCTAATGGAGAATCTTCTTCTCAAAACAAGGCTGTTTAACAGTTATGTGCCTTAAAAAGTGACGAGTTTGAGTAATTTCCTTGTGCTTTCTCGCATGGCATCCATCAGTTGATTTAGACAACTACAATTATTTTACAACGATGATTACATATATGTAAATATACATTTTAGATCAAATTTGTAAATACAAAAATTTAAGTTTAAAACATTCCCTTACCATTGGTTTTTGTTTTATTGAGAACTGATAATGATTACTCGGTGAAATATTCTATACAAGTTGTGTTGTCTGAAACTACTCAATTGAGCAGTCTGCCACTTAGAGGGTTAAACAAAATTACAATAACCCAAAGCCCCCCCCCCCCCCCCCCCCCCCCCCCCAAAAGGCTTAGTAGCAATTACCTTTTGTTTATATCTGTTTTCTTCCTATGGCTTTCAATTAGTGTTTAAAAGGTGATTTGAATTTCCAATACGTAGTATTCATTCTCTTATTAATTTAAAATAATTTATTTCTAAGCTGCAAAATTTAATTTCTTTATGTATGTAAGTGGTTAAATAGTCTTGAGCCATTGTAAGAACAGAACATTTAAAAGTGTGAAATATCTGTTAAAAATGGATCTTAACCTTTCCCTGCAACTGAGAGGAGTCTCATGTCTGTAATTGTTTCAACTTCTTTTGAAAATGTCCTTAGAACTTTATCACTTTACTCGTTGGAAGCTCCCAAACACCCAGTGAGTTCTCTTTCTAAGTTTATCTAAACATAGGTCATTTTTGTAATAATAAGTTACAGTAAAATAGCATTTTTCTGGGCCGTAAAGAGAAAATCGTGACCTGAGTTTATTGTGAGACCCCTTTTTATCCCATATTGCAAAGGCATGATTGTTATACAACACTTATTTGTTCGCACAGAAAGTATTTTTTTCTTGTATCACAGGATTAAATAGGTTGAAAACTTTGGGCCTAGGGAATCGCCACCAACCCATTTTCGTTGGGCCTGCATCTTTCAAGTCTATAGCCTACATAAAATTGTTTAATCTTTCAGGTTCATACGAAAACCAACTTTGCTATCATCTTGAAACTTTACAAAGCAAACTATGGCCATTGGTTTTTACAAAAAAAAAAAAAAAACTGAGTATCATAATAATCAGGTCATAAATAACAAAGTTATTTTTATTCACCATTTTAAAACTTTAAATCATTTTGAGAGTCATACAAAACAAACTGTGCTGTCATCTTGAAATTTAACGAAGCAAGTTATGGCAAAACTAATAATTACAGATTTGTTTTAACATTATAAAAATCTATGGATGCTATGAGTTTTATCAAAATTGGTTCATAAGTATCAAAGCTAGATCTCATCCTCTGTAAAATTTTTTTAAGTTAACTGAATACTGTACTACCCTAAATTTGATAGAAGGTAGTGGTCTGTGAGGGTCTGGTTGTAAATATAAGAAAACTAATTGTTATTAATAATTACAAATATTAATAGTAATTACTAAATAAGCTAAACCCACTTTTTAGATAAAAATAAAAAATAATCATTGGAACCTAGCTTTTAGTTTAGTTTTGAAATAGGCTTAAAACTATTATTATTAAAACAAACAAAAACATCTATAAATGTAACTAGTTACATTTATTAGTTATGTTTATTATTAGTTAATAAACTAATAATAAAATAATTCCTAAGGCAGATATTTAACCAAATAAAGTAAAATGACTAATATTACGAAATTCTGGACAGTGTATGAAAATGTATCAACATATTAAAAATAGAAAACACAATCCAGCACAGAGGCAAATAAGATAGTACAAAAAAAAGTGCATAGCAAGCAGTGTTTCAATTGTAGGGTTCGGGGATTGAAATTTTTGTTATTCAGTCTTATACTTTTTAATTTGAGAAAAGTAGAAGTGAAACTTTAATAAAAGTAAGCAATTAATTATAAAAGAGACAAAGAAGAAAATTTTAAAAGGAGCTGTAAAACGATACATAAGATAAAAAATTATGTTATTCATCATACAAATAAAATTGAATCAAACATAAAATGTCAAGGTATCTGATCATAATTGAATTCCATTTTGAATACGAACAATGTGAATTTGAGCTTTGACCAAACATCTGTGGTATTTTTAACTGACAATTTTGACTCTAAATTGTAAACACAAATTAATTAACTATTTTATACTGGACTCTAAAGAAATTTAATAGATAAGATTTTATTGTTAAATACAAGAGATAGTAAGTATAATTGCATATTTACATAGCCAGACACAGGAACCCCAAGCAAAAAGAAATAATTGTTATTTATTTGTGCTTAAATTAAAATGTTATAAAATAAAAGAACTTATCATCTATTTTTATTATTATAGATTATTTTATAAGATATTATACCTCCATTTTGAAACTTTAGGTTATGACAAAGTACAGTAGAACCTCGCTAATTCGAACCTCAATAATTCGAAAACCTCTATACAGTAGAACCCCTCTTAACCGGCCTCGGATCAACCGGTCCTCGGATTAACCGGCCTATCCGATGGAACAACAGAGTTTTTTCTCTTACAGATTATATTACTGTAACTGGCCGAAGTCTCAAACATTGGTTGTTTGACGGACATTTCTCGAAAAATAATGCGGGGTTTTGCAACTTTAGGTGTGCAATGTAGTGTTCTCACAAAAATTCCAATTGCCCGGATCCCTCTAAGCCTAATATAAACTCGCGGCCAAAAAACTTAAGTTTTGTGACTGGCAGAACAGGGAAGGGGGAGCGTGAGTTTGATTCCCCTCTTGCTTCCGCGGCAATTCACAAAGCGGCATCCTTTGTTTTTTTCTTCATCTATTGCTTTGTCGGAACCTTTACTGAATTTTGTGGGAACAAAATATATAATATTTGTAACATATTGACTTTAAACAAATCTTTGAAAGTTAAAGAACAGAAAAATATACGGTAACTGATTTTTTTAAAAACAATGATACAGTAAGTTTATGTAAGTTTAAAATGCTTAATTTGTTGGTGTTTGTTTATGTATATACATATAATAAAATGAGTTGCATAACATCTTATTTGCTTGTTTATTTATGAAATATGTAGGTTATTTTTTAACAAAAATCGATTTTTTACGAGAACCTCGGATCAACCGACCAGACCGGTTAAGAGGGGTTCTACTGTAATTTGGAATTTTTGATACTTCCCCTCAGAAAACCTCTAATATTCAAAAACAAATATTCCGTTAATTCGAAGTATTTTCAACATCGTATAGCCTCTAAAATTCGAATTTCGTTTTACACGAGTCTCTATAATTCAAATTACATTGCTATAATTCGAAGTCAAACTCTAAAATTCAAATTTTATCCCCCATTAGCCACTGAAATTCAAAGTTAATACAAAAACAAGCCTGTTGAAACACGAACTAGTCTGCTGAGATACGGAGAACGACTGCCAATTTGCGCATGCGCTAAGGTAAAAGTATCGTGTACACGATTTCCTCCAAGGTCAAAACTATTGCCAGTGTTTTTTTTGATTTGTTACAGTGTGTTTAGTTACATTACACTTTGTTTTTAGTGTAAATGTTTACACAATAAATAAAAATAAAAATAAATAATTACACTATAAATTAAAATAAAGGTTTACTTCTGTAATTAGAATTTTATGTACACCAACCTCTAAAATTCAAAGTCTCGATAATTCAAACTTCATTTAATTCAAACAAAAATTGCTTTCCATTGGATTTCGAATTAGTGAGGTTTTACTGTATTTATAATTTGTACGGTTTTAGAATTTTTCTGTTATAAGTACTATAAGGTAATTTGATTTGAAAATTTCAAATCTCTAGCTTATACAAGTTGTTAATACTTTCTCAGTCAAATAGGCAAACGTTGCTGTTATTTTAAAAAGTAACCAAGTTGTTGGAGCAAAACTAATGCCAGATTTGTGTTTATGGTTTTCAAATCATGGATGATATGAGTTCCATCGAAATTGGTTCATAAAGAAAAAAAGTTATGTACCACTATTTTAAAACGCCGTCAATCAACCTAACTTCAATCCCGCGAACAGTCAACTGTATAGGAGGAATCTAACATGTGTTATGTGTTTTTCCCCCCTTTCAGTTTAGTAAAGATAATTATTACTTTCTCCACCCTATACGTAGTATATATGGAGAAAGTATTGTTTTTGTCCACATTTTCGAATTTGAATTTTTAGTGGAATTATCTGTTTTGGTGCTCCCTGAACCCCAAAAAATTGTTTAGTGGAATTTTTTGTTTTGGTGCTCCTTGAACCCAAAAAAGTGGTTTTTTTGGTGATGTCTGTCCGTGTGTCTGTAAGGATGTGTACAGATCTGGAGACCATACCAACAGTCCGATTTTGATTAATTTTTTTATGTAGGTGTAGTTCTGGAATATCTCCAGGTTTTTTTTTCATTTTTTCAAATTTTTCATTTTTAAGGGGTTTTACCCCCAAAAATTGCCAAAAAAACGAGAAAAATACAAATTTCTCAAAAACAGCTCTAACGATTTTGATAAAATTTGGCTTATTTGTAGCCCTTAATATACCCTACCATATGCAAAAAAACCTCATCTTTCTAAAAATTCTCGTTTAGGTAATAATAATAACTGATTTTGGGGGGTTTTTGGTCAAAAACGGAGTTGTTTTTCAAAAATTTTCAAATTCTTTTTTCTTGCATCTATACAGGCTTAATTGACATGTTTAGTGCAAATTTGTTCAAAATCGATAGAATAGTTTAAATAATAATAATAATATAATCTATCTATACCTATAAAAGCCAAATCCACTGACTCACTGATCACGATTTCTCAAAAACTACATTTGGTATGTAGCTACCTCTAAGGCCGTAGGTGCTGATAAGAAACGGTTTCAAAAAATTCAAAATTTTATCGGGGGTTTGGGGGGGGGTCAATGTTACTAAATCACGATTTCTCTAAAACTACTGGACGGATTGGAATGAAATTTGATATGTAGCTTCCTCTAGGGCCGTAGGTGCTGATAAGAAACGGTTTCAAAAAATTTGAAATCTTAGGTAGGGTTTGGGGTAGTCAAAGTTACTAAATCATGATTTCTCCAAAACCACCAAACGGATTAGAATGAAATTTGGTATGTAACTTCCTATAGGGTCATAGGTGCTCTCTAAGAAAGTGTTTAAACAAATTCGAAATTTTAGGGGTGTTTGGTGGTTAAAGTTACTAAATCATGATTTCTCCAAAACCACCGAACGGAATGGAATTAAATTTGGTATGTAGCTTCCTCTAGGGCCCTAGGTGCTCGCTAAGAAAGGGTTTTAAAAAATCGAAATTTTAGGGAAGTTTGGGAGGGGAGGGTGAAAGTTACTAAAACTCCCCATAAGAAATACATAGTGTAATTTATATTCATTGATATAATATATTTTTTGTTAACATACATTTAACTTTGATTTGTCTATCCGTGCAAAGCCGGATCGGGCTAGCTAGTAAAATAACATAATATGGATGTGTGTTACATGCATCTAATATTTTCCATGGTAACATTTTCCTACTTTTACAATTCTAAATAACCATCTCCTATGCTACTCTTGGGAAGGTATAAAGTTTAAACTGGGAGAAAGTATGTGGCAGTTATCTGATACCGTTTATTACCATATTGTTTTTAACTTTTCAGGATATATGTTTTTAGACATTTCATTAAGGTTTAGAATAAATTTATTAAAATATAAATATTTTATTAAATAATTTTACTAACAAAAAAAATTGTAGGGAGAGCCAAAACAGGGTGTCTACCAAAAGTGATTTTTGAAATTCCTGGTTATTTCCAGGTTTCTCAATGATTTTCCTGGTTATCCTTACATGCATATTACACGCCATTCGGTGCTCAACTAATATTAAATATTAATATATTTAATATTAAAGTGGTCAACTGAGAGTAAGTCAAATAAGTACTGTCATTTCATAAAATTTCAACAAATTCCTCAACCAAAACTTGTTTCATGAAAGTTAGAAAAGACAAAGATCATAAGGTTTGGATTCACATGTTTCTATTAAAATATATTATTTTTAAGATAAGTGAACAATTTTATACCTATGTATACTTCTTGCAGACTCTTGCACTGTGCATTTTATTTCAGATTGATAATTCTAACTTTTTTGTTTTCTTAAACAAGTTTGTACTGACCTTCATTACTTGAGGGTTGTTAAATAGACTAGGGGTTACTACTAGAGAACTGAAATTTATCAAAAATCTTTTAACCTATCACCAAAATGGTGATTGCCTCTTAATTCATATAACTGTTGAAATTAAATCACCAATACACTTTATATTATTATTTTTAAAATAATAAAAGTTAAACAAATAACAATATAAAGTGCATTGGTGAATAAATTTCAACAGTTATAAAAAATATAAAATTTCTAAAAACAAGCTACAAAATTTTAATCAAGTATGGGAATTGTGGAATAAATATGAAAACACAACTTGTAATAAAATATTTTACTAAATTTTAATCAAGTATGGGGATTGTGGAATAAATATAAAAACACAACTTGTAATAAAATATTTTATTAAATTACCAAGCCTTTGTAAAAATGAAAATAAAAGCATCAAATATAATAAAATAACACAAATAAAGAGTAATTCACCAACCTTAACACATATTTAATAAGAATATAAAATTTGTTTGCTAAACACTATTTGTGTAAGCCAAAAATATCTAGGCTGCTACGATTATTTTTATAATTGGATAAAAAGAAAGTTGTTTAGTATATGACAACAGCGTATGTACGCGAAAAATCAATGCCCGAATACAATTTGTGAAAATTGTATGAACTACCATTGTTGAAATATTATTTAATATAGTGACAAAATGTCCGCAAAAGAATACGACGTCCCGAATATTATTAGCGCTAATTTTATAAAACGTCAGCATTAAAAGTTAATTTAATTATACAACAGCGTATGTCCACGAAAAATCAATGCCCGAATACAATTTATGAAAATTGTATGAATTACCATTGTTAAAATATTATTTAAAATACAATGACAAAATACCCCAAAAGAATACGACGTCCGAATATTATTAACGCTAATTTTTTAAAACATCAGCATTAAAACGTAATTTAATATAGAACAGCGTATGTCCGCAAAAAATCGATGCCCGAATACAATTTGTGAAAATTGTATGAACTACCATTATTGAAATATTATTTAAAATACAATGACAAAATATCCGCAAAAGAATACGATGTCCGAATATTATTAGTGCTAATTTTATAAAACGTCGGCATTAAAACGCAATTTGTATACAACAGCGTATGTCCGTGAAAAATCGATGCCCAAATACAATCGATGAAAATTGTATGAATTACCATTGTTAAAATATTATTTAAAATACAATGACAAAATGTCCCCAAAAGAATACGACGTCCGAATATTATTAACGCTAATTTTATAAAACATCAGCATTAAAACGCAATTTAATATAGAACAGCGTATGTCCGCAAAAAATCGATGCCCGAATACAATTTGTGAAAATTGTATGAACTACCA
>JAGFPH010000049.1:737611-747809 GCA_018207615.1 Philaenus spumarius
ATAGAAGGCACAATAGCCAGGAATGTTTGAAAATTAGATTAATTTTTAAATAAAAAATGGAACAATTTACAATGCTTTAAAACATCACTACATACCAAAAGTTTACATCCAAACTCCTATTTGTCCAAAATATGACCTAGCCCTACAAATTATTTAGGACCAAAGAGGTGCATATTAAATATATTTTAACATCATTCAAATTTAATTTAGTAGTATTAAGCATCAAAAGCTTTTGTTACTCTGCGTCTGGACTAAATGTTGTTTTAATAAAACACTGTTTTGAACTGCCATAAATATCAAAGTCAAATATAATATACTTTGTTTTCTAAATCTCTTGTATAAAATACTAATAATTGTTTAAAGGAAAGTCATACTAACCCTGATTGTTCAGTGAGTAATACAGTTGTTCTTGCCGACTGTTCTGCTGCCCATTCTATTGCTTTATCTTTTTCTAGTAACTTTACCCTATGTATATTAGTTTTAACACCACTTCCGTCAAGGCCAGTTCCTCTACTAAATTTTTCTAATAATTCCTTTGGAACAGGAATATTTTTTAGTTTGTTCTTATTTTTCTTAGGCCTAAGAGGTTGCAATGGTTTATTTTTATCCAAAACATTTTGTGTATTTGCTAATTTAACAAGTCCTTGTATTTTCTTGAATGGTGAAACTTTAAACGCTTTCCTTTTTCTCTTTGGTTTAACTTGCTGGTCAGTAGCTTTAAGAGGTTTATGAAACTTGCTCTTCTTCTTCTGGTCCGATGAACTTTGTTTATTTTTAAACTTTTTCATCTAGAACATAAAGTGGGCCAATTTCAAAATAAATTATAGACAAATTATCAAAACGTTCAGAACTAATTTAAAGTCAATAAATACCCTAGATGTTGGTAGGCCCTATAGTCTATACATTTGTTACTTTGTATACATGTTTAATAATTTAGGCCTAATTTATGTATTTGTTGATTACAAACTATACACAAGAAAATAAGTCAAAATCTTGATCAGCTGCCAATTATTAAAAGCATGTAGTGAAATTTCACTAATAATAAATCAGCTGTTAGTTATACATTCAACATATAGGCCTAACTAGGCTATAAAACTCACCGCAATGAATTGAAGATATTTATGTTTGTATTATTTAACACATGAAAAGTAATAAAATTACACATTTACAACTTTTGCAGAGTATGAAAATGTTTAAGCATCAAATTGAAAGTACAGTAGAACTCCAACTATCCGGACTCCAATTATCCGGATCGCCAATTATCCGGATCAGATTTGAATAAGAACATAGTCAAACGGATGCGAGACTTGGCGGTGCGGAATCGATTTAAGGTAGCAAAACAGCTGACTCTGCCTGGTATGTTAAAAAAATAATGTATTTTACAGTGATTTAGTATTGTTTGTAAATATTA
Source organism: Philaenus spumarius (assembly GCA_018207615.1). Classification (NCBI taxonomy): domain Eukaryota; kingdom Metazoa; phylum Arthropoda; class Insecta; order Hemiptera; family Aphrophoridae; genus Philaenus; species Philaenus spumarius. Next base: position 739,023 of record JAGFPH010000049.1, read on the forward strand.
TGTAATGTAAACATTGTCATTGATATTGTTTTTTCATAATAAATACCGTAAATGTTCTCTATTGTGTTTTGTTTACGTTTTTCTCCTAAAAACAGCCTTTTTTTTGAGAAAAATCCAACTATCCGGATTTTTGATTATCCGGATCGGGTCCGGTCCCAATTAATCCGGATAATTGGAGTTCTACTGTAGCTTTGAATTCATTGGGTAATATATATAGGCCTATGTTATAAGTGAACGTTGAATGGTTCTCTCAAACTAAGGGCAAGTACAACAGTGCAAACACTCTGTGTCTCTTTAATCAATGTAATTTCTATATCTCTTAAAAATTCATCACCTAAAAGAATGTATCAAATAGTCCAGATTGCCCAGATTAAAGTATAAGTTACAACATTTTAACCCAGTTGGGAAAATATAACCTCAAAATTGTACTTAAAGCAAGAACTAGCCTACCTAATGAAAGTAATTTAACTTCAGAATTTCTAATAATTAAACACAGTAAATAACTATATAATATCAATAAATAAGGCTAAATAGAAATTACCTTACCTTTTTTCTTTTATAAAAATAAATCGACAAGCCTAGGCTAAAATGTAGTTACAAAAAATTGAAAAGTATGCAATCATATTTCATTATTCAAATCTATTAGCGTGTATAATTATGCGTATGTATTACTAGATTTAGTATAATTAAGATTAAGAAACATTGTAATTTATTTGAAAAACAAGTGTTAAAACAGTGTTGAAATATTATAAATGTGTAAACAAAGCAAATAGAAAGTGAAAACAGTGATGTAACCTACTCCGGACTGCAAGGACAATCGATTAAAGTTGAATTGGAATTAAGAACAGCTGTTTCCAATGCGTACGTCATCACCCGTAAGTGTACTGTTATATTTTTCTAAAAAATGAATATTTTGGACATTTTAAAGGCATAAAGGACTTAAATAATTATAAACATTGTTAAAAAACGATTACACAAGTGGCAAAACTTATAAAAGTTTACTTTATTGATTTTGTTAAAAGAACATTGGCTTAAATAAGACTAATAGTGGAAAACGTATAGCAAAGCTACTCAGTAAGGCTTTGCACATGGTCGCGGGGCCATTTTGAAGAAGAACCCGCTTTTTCTTACTTTTTAGTTGACCATTGTATGATACAGACATTTTTGGCTCTAAAAATAATTCAACCGTACATTAAAATAAAGACAGTATAAATCATTAAATCCATTTAAGAAGAAAGCAGAATTAATTTGTATCACGAATTTCAAGAACTGAAATAATATCTATTCTAAATAAATTAAGGAAGTATTAATGTTTCAATTGAGCTCCTGGGAAGGTAGTATCGGCCATATTTATTAAAGTACATTTAAAGAACAATTACCAAAAACTTAAGTGTTCAATAGCCTATAGACTTACCAAATTGTTAAATTATAAGAAATTAAGAACCATAACTAGAAATTGAACATTTATTTGAAATTTATACTTTAATAGTTAGCAATTTTAAATATTTATTACAGTAATTATATGATTCATTTTTCTACAGATTGCATACGGGTACTTAATTAGCCACAAACCTTTTTGACCCGAGATTAAGAGATCTAATAATTAGTAATTATAAAATAATTGCAATGTTTGATATGAAATAATAAGATTGTATATATGATTTAAATGTAAAAGGAGATTCAATATATTGTTTAAATAAACCAGATTTTGTTATAGGCTAACTTAAAAGCTTATAGTTATTGTATTGTTGGAATAGGCCTAGCCTATAAAAGTTGAACCAGTGAGATATTTGTAGTGTTTGCTCTTTCAACTTTGAGATAGACAATTGAAAATTTGATAAAATTATTTAAAATAAAATCCTCTTTTATTATAACGCCTATCAGTTAACAAATTAGTCAAAATCCTAAATGTAGTAGCAATAGACCATGACAAATATGTAACATAATCTAAGGAGTAAATTCTGAAATTGGTGAAACATAATTATTACGACTCATTTGAGATAAATATGTAAGTTGGAAATTATACCTATGTTATGAACTTTATAAGCCACGAGGCTAGATCGTTAGAACCTAATTTACCTACAAAACAATTTCACTACAAAAAATCACCATAGAAGTAATTGCACAATAAAATTATAAAATATATTGTAAACTTTATTAATTAATTATCATATAAATATTTTAAAACACCTTAAAAACAAATTTAACCCTACGTTGGTCGAGGTCGACCGACAGACGCCGTTGGTCGACGGGTGAGCGCTGCGCTCACCTGCCGTTTTTTAACCTATTATGCGTGATAGGGAATTTATTCGTAACACTGACACAAAATTTGTTGTATATAATCTTTATTTTGAATAGAAAAATATTTTACAAGTGGTAGTATTACTTGAACAATTATAAAAACTTAATAAAATTTGATTTTGAACGAATTTTTGTAAGTAAATCATGAAAAAGTGAAAAATAAAGTTAATTAAAGATTATGTATTAAACATTAGTAAGATAAGATGAATTATTAAGATTAATAAAGATATTTACATTAGATGAAGGGAAAGTATAGTTTTTATTCTAGTCCGAGTCAGATCCATTATCAACACTCTTTGTTTTACAATGCACGCAAAGTGTGACTGTGTGTTCCCCACAAATCGGCACTACACATGTTGCACATCTAACTGTTGTCAGTCTGTTTTTCTTCTTAGGGCAGAAGCCGCACTTTACACGTTCTTTATTTCGAACTGGAAGTGGTTTCAATGTTTCAGCATCCATTCCAAGTTGTTTCAGTATTCTCAACCGGAGATCATTTTGCACGCCATGGCTTGAAGCTCTAAGGGCCATATGTGTTGTGAAGAGTTCATGTGCCAAGGTTTTGAGAATCCTTCTTCTTGTCAACTGTTCACCAGTGTTGCCATTTAGCACAATTTGAGCATTGATTGCCCCTATGTCAAGTAGAGAGAAAAAGATACGAAGAGGCCACCGAAATGATACTCTTGCCACAGTATACTCTCCTTTCATACTATCAACCAAATCGACTCCTCCCTTTGTGCTGTTGTAAAAAGTCACAATTCTAGGTTTCATCAGGTCTCCAGTGTCCTCATCAATTTCATCAGAGTCATGCATACTCGAAATTAATATCACATTACGGTATTTTTTTGGAACATAAGATACTAACATGGATTGTTCACCGAACGCAAAGAGACTACTGTTGACTGGTCTATGCCTTGTACTTACTATTTCTTGGGGCAACTCCCGTTTGTTTTTTTTCAATGTAGCTACCACTGTCAATTTGCTTTGAGTAACTAATTCATTTACGACAGGTATGGATGCAAACCAATTATCCATGGTTACGTTACGCCCAGTACCATGAATTGGTGCAGTTAATCTTTTCACAACTGCATGAGGTCTATTGTCGAGTGAAAATGGCCCTTCCGGCTGGGTACCACAGTATAATTCTAAATTAGATGTGTACATCATCTTAGCATCTACTAAAGCGAACATTTTCATTCCATATTTTGCCGGCTTCTTTGGCAAATATTGCCTGAATGAGCACCTTCCTCTAAATGACTCGAGCATTTCATCCAGTGTCACATACTCACTTACACTGTAATTCTTCAAGCAACGGTCCACAAAACCATCAAAAACATTCCTTATGGGAGCCAGCTTATCCAAAGCTTTTCTCGTTCTTCTTGTGGCCTCGTCGTCAAAACGAAGTGCACGTAATAATAAATAAAAACGCCTGTAGCTCATCACCATACGAAATATTTCAGGAGAAGTTCCGTCGGTAGCCCACAAGTCCAATAAGTTAACGTGTGAAGATCTTAACACTCCTGCCATGTAGAGTAGACCAATAAGAGCCTTAATTTCTTCAGTATATGTATCTATAACATCAGATTCTCGGTTATAATTTTGCCTAATTTTCCGTAGACGAATGTTCGTGTGTTTAGTTATTTCTTCAATAACTACATCCGGGAAAAAAAGACTCCAGGCTTCTCTTATTGTTTGAGCATTTTTAGCTTCTCCCTTTACACCTGGAAGATGAACAACAATATTTCTTGCCAACCTTCGTCTACATTGAGAGGGCGCATGCTTGTTCCATAGCGTAACATTGTCCTTGCCTTTGTATGTTGGCCCGATATTGAAAGTATTTCCTGCCTCTTCTTCTTCTTCACCTGACTGTTCACTGCCAGATTCATGGACACTATTATTTACAACATCCTCTTCATGATCAGAAGAAAAATAATCGGTGGCAATCGTGTCCTCACCCTCAGACTCATCCAGCAGCCACTGCACTATTTGTTGATTGTTATCCATAATAATTAATACATAAACAAACGATATGCACTTAAAAATAAGCTTAAAATCCAAAAATACAACCTAAACAAAAGCCGACTTTAGTAAAATAAATTGTAACGCGAGTGGTCGACGGGTGAGCGCGGCGCTCACTCTCGTGTAGTTGTGAACCGTTCGGTGTCAAGGACGCGACTGGAAATAAGATGGAAGCTCGACCGGCAACCCCCCACCTCTTCACATTCCAACTGACAGCTATTAGAAGTTTCAGACCGGAAATGCTAACCATAGTTGATTTAAAACAAAATAAAATTAAAAGTGAGCCCCACGCTCACCCGTCGACCAACGTAGGGTTAACTGTGTCATAAGGAGAAATATTTTGTACAAAGATAATTTTCGCCAAAATTAATTGTCTAACAGCTGATGCAAGTTTGCCGAAAGCTATGTTGGAATGCAGTATGGGTGATCTGCCTTAAATATAATCCTCCACCTTTGTCACCTGTCACAGCTGCAGCAATTCAGCATGAAATGATCATGTATTTTGAGGTTATGTTGTTTTGTTTTCATGTGCAATCTGCGAGATGAATTATTACAAATAAGGTTAGTGCATGTTTATATTTTTTTAACATTACACAACATGTATTTTACATAATTTTGATTAAAACTAGTAGAATAATTTCATATTCATTTAAATTAGGTACTTCAAACTAGCTGTTCAAATCAAGTTTTTTTTAAAGCCTAAACAAAATGAAAATTATGAAAGAAAAACACATTGGTGAGGCTTTTAAGGAAAATCCTGTTAAAAGTAAATTTAGGTTACAGAAACATCTCAAAACGTTAGTTTAAAGTATTTAGGCCTACTACAATTCAACATTGTAAAAATTAAATTAAAAAAATAAGACAAAAAAGGAATAAATTTAGTGTCTTTTTATAAAACAAATAAATTAATGTAATTTTTAAGTGTCAACAGATTGTATTTCAATGAAGAACACGTACGTTAGGGCCTATTATCTATAGGCTATAATAAAAATGAAGTGCTGTTCCTTTGTAAGCGCATCACTTGAGAACAGCTAGACCAATTTGGCTATTTTTTGTTTTAAAATGTTCGTAATTGCCCGAACTAGGTTTTTATATAAAGAAAAATTTTAAAAGTTTCAAATTTGTAAAAAAAACTAAACAGCCTCTTTTGTATGGACTTAAGATCACAGCGCACAAAAACAGCTGTTCTAATAAAATGCTTAGTAACAAATGTTTGTTTACATTCATTACCATAGCAACTTTACTTAGCATTTAATCAGTTTATGATTGTTCAAAACCAACAGCTTTTTTAGGTTAGATCCACCAACTTAAAGCAAACAAAAACAAAAATCAACTAAAAATGCTTACTATATTTTAATTCAATTCAAATTAACATTGGTTGTTACATATTATATATAAAACAGCTGAGTTGGATCAAAAACTGTAGGCCTACATAATTTTAGGTTAGGCCTACAATGAACGAAAACACGTTTATTTGCAACCAATTTGGCTAATTTAGAATCAGGTTTTTTGCAATTCTTCATAACTATCAGTTTTTTTTAGATTAGGTAAAAGCAAACAAAAGGTATTTACTGTATTATCTATAAAGGTTTACAAATTACATGTGGGTCATTCCATGTCAATTCAACACAGTGATTTGCCATGACCTTTTCCAATTTCAATGAAATTTTGCAGGGAGGTTGCCTTTATGTAGAATAAGAAAAATACCACATTTTATTAAATTATCTTTATTGGTTAGTGAGTTATGACTTCATGAAATTCCCAAAAACGAGCCAAAAACGCACGTAGCCTACTTGAAAACTTTAAACTTAAATTGCGCCTCTCCTACTGAAGATACAGAGCTGGAAAAAATATAATTTTCAAAGTATTTTTCATGACCTTTAATATGACATATGACACAATATAATCTAGAGGAAAATGATTTTTGCAAAATCAAACTGAAATTTTTGATTTTGAATTTTTCAAATTTTGTAAATTTAAACTTGGGATCACAATGGGTTCTAATATAAAACTTATTTTGAAATCTGCCTGACAGTGAAATTTTCCCTGGCAAAGTTTAAAATAGATCATTTTAATGAGCAAAATACTTTTCAGAATCTCATTAAACTTGAAAATCTATAACCAGTTTATAAAAATACTTTTTATATCAATCTCAACATAACTTGTTTGAACTTGAAAAGGTTATTATTATTCTCAATAGAAGTCTGATAACACACAGCAGGCTTAACAAAAGTGATCACCGAGTAAGAGACAAAAGAAAATTGAGGAACGTGGTAGATTGTATGTTAAAATTTTTTGCAAATTTACCAAGAGAGGCTAAAATTAGTGATTCATGCAGAAAAACACTCTCATCTTCAAAAAATTATCAAGGAGAAAGTGAAATTGGTGCGGTTGGCCACGTGACCCAGGTTTTTCAACTCCATCAGAAGACGTGAGTACGTTAAATGCAGTTGGCAACTTTGATACAGATCGCCATAACTTTCCATCGCCATTAGCAGTAGTGAATACATTAAATGCTTCTCTCCATGAGTTAGGTGAGTAAAGAGTAACCTATTGATAAACGAAAGTTGGGTAGATCTAAAAATTATTCTTCAACTAAAATTCAAAAAATCAATTCTGCGTTGAAAAAAATTGTTCACTAATGTCAAAGAGCCATCATCTGATGGCTGAGGTATCATTGAAGGTTCACTTTCAAATGATCATCAACTGAAAAAGTAACTGTATTACAAGACCAACCTCGAATCAAGGAAATCAGTGGTTATGTAACCATAATATATGAGAATGAGTGGTGGTTGGCATATGTTTTGACGAAAGAAGAAGCAGCTGATGAGGTCAAGATTTCTTTCTTACACCCAGCTGGTCCATCAACTTCTTTCTCTTATCCTTCAAGACAAGATGTGTTGTGGCGTCCTGCAAGTCATGTCTTATGTAAAGTAAATCCAGTGACCCCAGCGGGAAGAGTTTATAAACTCAATGAACAAGAGACAAGTAAAATAGCTAAAGCATATGACAACATAAATGATTTGTAGTGTTATGAAAGTCCTACATACAAGTTTTTGTAAATATAGGTTTTTTAAAGTGAGTTTCTTAAAAATAAATTATGAGTAAATGTTAGGCTATATAGTTTTATGGATTTTAAGTATAGTTTTTCCCGAGAAACCTATGCAAGCTTATTTATGAACAAAGTTTTATATTAGAACCCATTGTGATCCCAAGTTTAAATTTACAATATATGTTTATAAGTATATAAAGGTTAATTCTAATATTTTTTTCAAATTTTTAAAACCGGCGCATTTTGAAAAATTTTAAATAAAAAATTTCAGTTGATTTTGCAAAAACCATTTTTTTCTTAGACTATATTGTGTTGTATGTCATATTAAAGGCCACGTAAAATGCTTTAAAATGACACTTTTACCAGCTCTGTATCTTCAGTAGGAGAGGCACAATTTACGTTTTAGGTTTTCGAGTACACACGTTTTTGGCTCGTTTTTGGGAATTTCATGTAGTTATAACTCACTAACCAATAGAGTTAAATTAATAAAATTTGGTGTTTTTCTTAATCTATATAAAGGCAACCTCCCTGCCAAATTTTATTGATTTCTGAGATTGTCAGGTTCGAAATGTATTAAAACTGTGTTGATTTGACATGGAATGACCCATGTATCTAAATTTGTGTAGTATATTGTTAAGTGGCATACAAACCATTTTGCAATTCGATTACTTAAGTCAATGTAATGCAATGGAATAACTACCCTTTAAATTAAATCAAGCAATAGCAAAACATTGTTGGGTCCTCTAGTCTATGTAATAAAAATTAATTGCTGTTCCTTTGTAAGCGCATCACTTGAGAACGGCTGGACCAATTTGGCTATTTTTTGTTTTAAAATGTTTGTCCGAACTATGTTTTTATATAAAGAAAAATTTGAAAAGTTTCCCGGAAATTTAACAGCCTCTCTCTTTTGTATGAACTCAAGACCATAGTGCACGAAAACAGCTGTTCTAATAAAATGCTTAGTAACACATGTTTGTTTACATTCATTAGGCCCTACCGTAGCAACTTTAATCAGTATTTATAATCAGTTTATTATTCTTCAAAACCAACAGCTTTTTTATGTTAGATTGACCAACTTAAAGCAAACAAAAACAAAAATCAAATAAAAATGCTTAGGCCTACTATATTTTAATTCAATTCAAACATTGGTTGTTACATAATAAATATATAAAACAACTGCTTTGGATCAAAAACTGAACATAATTTTAGGTTAGGCCTACAATGAACCAAAACACATTTCCATTCTTCAATGTTGTAGCCTTACTGGATTGTTAATATTAATATTATAATTACCTTATGGCGATTCTATCAAACAATCCTTGGTTGATGTGGTTAGTAGGGTAGGCTATATCTTTCCACTTACATGACGCGTTTCGACTCTTTAATCAGTCATTATCAAATGCACACACGAATAC
>JAGFPH010000049.1:748209-763568 GCA_018207615.1 Philaenus spumarius
GTATTCGTGTGTGCATTTGATAATGACTGATTAAAGAGTCGAAACGCATCATGTAAGTGGAAAGATATACCACCCTACTAACCACATCAACCAAGGATTGTTTGACAGAATCGCCATAAGGTAATTATAATAAAAACATGTATGTTTGGAACCAATTGGGCTAATTTAGAACCAGGATTTTTACAATTCTTTACAACAACTATCAGTTTTTGGTAATTATTCGGTATAGTGGCCTCAACTAAAAACTTTTTCATATGAACACACAGTCAACTTAAGTGCTGAATTAGTATTATTTGATAAGAATTGAAGGTCGGAAACGTAAGAATTATTTTTAAAAAACCCTAAAATGTTCTAACCTATAGTATTTAGTCACGGTATGTTAACCTGAATTCAACATTTTTTACATTCTACTGTTAAATGTTGAATAGGCCTACAGGTAAACATACTGTGACTAAATACTATAGGTTAGAACCTTTTAGGTTTTTTTTTTATTATTCTTGCATTTCTGTTTGATGTGTATTAATACTAGTTTACATTTCCTCTGGTGTGCAATTAGTGAGCTTTACAGTAGCGAAATCCCAACAAAGGATTCTACTGATACTGATTCTGATTACTAAGGTAAAAAATAACACTTTCCGACTCTAAACTTTGTTGTTTTTAGTTATAGGAATGCCTATTCTAACATGTGTCATCATATGAAAAAGTTTGTAGTTGAGGCCACTATACCGAATAATTACCCAGTTATTTTAGATTAGTTAAAAGCAAGCAAAAGGTTTAGTGCATTATCTATAAACACACTAGGCCTACAAATCTAAACTTCTGCAGTATATTCTTAAGTGGCATAAAAACCATTTTCCAATTCAATTACTTAAGTCAATGTAATAACTTTACAACCCCTTAAATTAAATCAAACAATAGCGAAGCATTGCTGGATCCACTAGTATTGTATAATATGAAGTGAGCTAAATTTGTGTAACATGCTTTAAGGTTATAGTGAAGTAAACAATATTTGTTTTAAATAGCAAAAATGTTGGGGTCACTTACTATATTTTACGCAAAATGACCAAAATATTTCATAACAAATAAAACTTTTATATCGTTTCCTTTGTGTGTTTTTATATACTGTTAATAATAAAAAATAACTTTCTAATGTTTATTTTTCTTCTATTTCACTCTCGAATTCTCGAAGATCGAAGAACGAAGTTGAGAAATAAGAAGAAGAACCAGAGATAAGAAGTATAAGAACTAAGAAGAGAAAATTGCTGTAACATCGGTAACAGAACACAGAATCAAATACAAAACCAACCTCTGGCCAAAAACAAAGCAAAATTAATATCAACTCCTATTATAAAAGCGAATGTATGTCCGTACGTACGCGAGTAACATCCTTGATTATACAGAACGTCCATAATCAAAGGTAACATTTATATGTTTACTATAACAGCTGATTTCACCCATCATCTGTAATTCTTAAACAAAACCAGAGATAATATTACCAAGAGCGAACAATGAACAAAACCCAGCGTATATTATATTTGGGGTTATGTTTACAACTTCAATCATAATTTCTTGTGAAGTTGATTTTTTTTGTTAATATGAGTAGGCTATAATATGTTATGAGATTTGCTTTGAGGTTATAAATGTATATATATTATAAATACAACCTTGTATCATCAATATATTCGTTTATAAAAATTTAAAGAAGAGAAACCTTTTTGTTTAACTTCGGCAACATTCGTACATCTTCGTATAGCATATTCGATTATTAATTAATTGCTTCACTATAATATTAACAACTTCGAAATCATTTGATCTATCAATATGAAATCAAAAGTAATTAAAAGATAATATTTTTATCTTTCTTTTAAAACCCTACAACTGACAACGTTAAGGTTGAGCGAGGGTCTTGCCAGTTTCGCGACAGCCTTGAGAGAGCTTCAATCTTTTGGCGCTGGATCGCTAGTAGTAGCGAACGAAACTGTGTTCTCCCACCACCTTGCCTTTCTCCTCTCTCTCTCTCTCTCTCTCTGCAAACATCTCTTTCAATTTCTCAATCTAACAGATCAAACTATACTCGCGTCCAAGAAATTAGGCGGGTGATAGAAATGGCGGTGATGCCACTTCGTGCTGTAGTTATTTACACAAATACACCCGTCAAGTAAAGATTTTTAAGTGTGCTTTCTCTCGAGCTTGTGAATCTGTCTACAGGGCATAGTGAAATAAAATTATACCACTGCCTTCAGAAAATGCTACTGATTCCAATGGTATGACTTTTTATTTTTATAACGGCAGCAAATAATTAACAAAAATAAAAAACCTAAATTGTAATTTAATTCAAAACCGTCATGTATTGAATTTTTCACCAAACGAGGATTTTTTTGTCTTTTTGGTCAGGAAGATTTCGTCTGCGGTAAAGTTGTAGAAAATCGTATGAATAAAATTTTTTGTTCGAAACTTTTTTTTATGAGATTCTTAGTTTAGTTGTAAAATGCATAACTGTACGAAACAAAAACAAAGACACGCGGGCGCTCGGCGAGAACCGTAGCTCGTAACCCTTGTTTAATGTTGTAAGTTGCTATTTTATATTCAAGAGTAAAAAAGGAAATAATTTAAATGTTTATAGACAACATTTCCATAAGCCATAATTCCAGTTATTTTTTTCTTATCTTAATAAAATTCCAACAACGTTTTTTAGACTTTTTAGTTAATTCCTGAAGCGAACTAACTCGTACTGTGTGTGAATAAGAAATGTAGGCTACATTTTAATAATAAAAAAATAATTAAAAATTGTATTTTCGTAAGAAAGTATTTTTAAGCCTTTATTCATTTTGTTGTTCATTTAACACCCCACAGGAAACATGTGCGAGATTGAAGACACCACGGCCTTGAACAACTTTACTTCCCATAATTTTCCTATATCTCGTTTTTACAATGTATTTTACAGTATTCTATATTTACATATAATTTACAAAATTTATAAGTGATTCTGTTTGTATACAAAGTACAGTAGCCTAATTAAAATTTATAGGAAAACCAATTTAAAGAAAAATCATTAATTAAATATAATTTAAAACTAATATAATTACCTTTTATAATAAATCCGTCTTGTGACTTCGTTTATTTTGTAAGTTAATACGCGTTTCGGGTCCGTGGTCCCATCATCAGTTTAACTCAAATCTGCTCCGTTGGAGGTCGTTAAATATTTATATTAAAAACACATAAAACACAACAAGTAACCTGCACATACATAAACTTAAGTTTCGAGGGCAACATCACGATGCACACTCTAAATGGTAATTATATTAATTTATAATTATATTTAATTTATAAAAGTGACTCTATTTAGAGTACATTTTAAACTTTTTCTTTTGTAGGAATGCCCAATATAGGTTTTGCCTAATGGATTCCTATTTATCGCTAAAATATTAAATATCTAACATAAATTTAAATTTATTTGGTACTAATTTTTTGAACATATTGTAAATTATTATTCTCATACAGTCAAAAAATGTTGTTTTCTTTTTAAACATACAAATCATTTTGTCAAAAATATACCGGTAATTAAGACGTTACAATAACTGTAAAGTTATAAGCAACTTGATAGTTAAAAAACGAAGTCAGTTAATAGCATTTACAATAACTAATAACAGTCTAATAAAAGTCGATAACACTTTTATAGGAAAACAATTTCATTGCTTATCCCTACCGAGTAGCCAGGCAGAAAGGCAACACTGCACGGTTAGGCATTGTCCAGCGTGAGCGACGGGGTGCGAGCGACGCGAGCGACGAGCGATTCGGGCGCGCGACTGTTGTGTCCTGTGTGAGCGATCTGGCGATGAAAGCGTAAATAAGGCCAGTCAGCAACATGTCGTTGTTCCGCAAAGTCATGCTGTTCGAAAGTTATTACTTAAAATATGTGCTTGCTCAAGAATTGTGTAGGAAACTGACTAATGATATTTATTTAGAGAGGACTTGTTACGGAGAATATCACCACCTGTTCCATAAACTGAAAACCTGTCAAAATGAACCCGAGTTGTTTCATTCATATACTGGAATGCTACCAAGCACATTTTTTTATATCGCTGATGCTATACGAGGTGAAATAAAATATAAAGAAAGGAATTTCCAAAAACCAATCTCCGTGGAAGAACGACTGTTTAGAGAATTAACTAGGTTTTGTATATGCATAGTAATGTAATTGTGTTATAGTAGTACACATGTGATATAAAAGTAAAAAATATAAATTAAATACATCCGAAAATTGAACAAAGATGCCCAGTTTTAACATGACATTCAAAACCAATGTGAAAAGTAAATGATATACAATACAAAAGTGGAAAATATAACATTAAATGCATAAAAAAGTGACAAAGAAAAAACCAGTGACAACTAATTGTAGATCTACTCCGTATCTGATGCACTCAGGAAATGCGCAGTATGAACAAGCGACGGAGCGACCGAGGCGATTTGAAACAAATATTTTGTTCTTGTCGCGTCGCGCAAACATCGCTTTATCGCTCTGATCGCAGTGTAGGACACTCCTGGGAGATAACCCAGTTTGTTATTTTCGCGTCGCTCGCACCCCGTCGCTCACGCAGGACAATGCCTTAGTGTTGCCAATTCGTGCGTGGAGTAGGCGAATCTCGACCTTCCGTCGCTAGGCTAGTTACATATCCAGCAACACCGCAATTTCTATCACCCGCCTAATTTCGTGGCCGCGAGTATAAACTTCTAATCCTCATTCACTTTACATGGAATTTAGTTGCTTTTTCTGTTTTCTGGGGAATTTGTTGATTATAATTGATTACTTCTGGTTACATAATACAATTACAGAAATAATAAATGCTTTGCATGTCTTTAGGATTAAATATAAACGAAAGTTGTTTTAAAAATACGCAAAAATCAATCAATGATGAAACTGGCGAATTATGAGACAAGTTTTAGGCCTTCTTGTAACAATAGTAGACCTATAATAACTCGAAATTCGCCCTTCTTGCTTGAATAGGTTTAATTAAGTTATTATGTACATTTTTATGATAACTTATACAGAATGTTGCAATTAAATTTTGTTTACTCTTTTTAAAGTTTATCATCGTGTATACATAAATAAGTAATTAAAAGTAAAACAATATTTTGAGAATTCTATATTCAGAGTGTTTGAAAAGTCTGGAAACGGCTTCATATCGCAAAAAGGTCATGTCTTACAATATATAAATAAATGCAGTTACAAACATACATAAAGACCCACTTTTTTGGGAGTTTGAAATTATTGTTCGCCAGGTAGAAATAAATGCAAATACACAAAATAATCAATGAAAACTGCATTGCATGCTACTTAATTCTTTTATAACTTTAGACGTTACCTTTTACAATGAGATATAATATACTAAATGTTATTAATGTCCTAAACTTTGTTAAATAACGTGATTAGAATAATATACTAAAATAGAAGAAAATAACTAAACTTTGCTTGAAAAACAAGTAGAGAAAAAATTAATTTGATAAAAATTAAACAAAAATAATTTAATACAATAAAATATTTTTTTATTTTAACCCTAGAACCGGCAGACGGTACATAGTGTACCGTCACTCCAACACATTTGTAACGAGTGATTGTATTGAATATTTGACCCTTTAAAAATCTTTCAATCTCAAAAAGACAAACACCATTGGAAAGGTCATGTATCAAACTTTAATTTTCGTATTTATAATTTCTTTCTAAAACGCATATTTACGTATGTAATCGTCGATTTAAATTTGTAGATTTCTGTAAACCTGATTCCACGCGTGGATTCGAATACAATTAATTGTACTGTTATTTCCCACTTATTCAACGTCCCAGACCATCTACAGTAATATTTTGATCAAAATTATAAAGCTACCATGGGATTCGTCAATATTTGATCTATCTAAAGATGCCTTGCAATAAGATGTCAGTGCCATACAATTTGAATGACTAAGCTTTCTGTAAACCCTTGCGATTCGGCACAACAACCAACATCCGCAGTCACAGCAAGAGAGCGTAGACTGGGGAGGTTTGCAAAAGGGGAAGGAGGAGAAATATTGGAATGGGTAAGCAGTGAGCGCAGGGTTGCGTCCCGATTTTGTTGAAGGCGGTTTCCAAAACCTAAGGGTGAGTTTATTTCTTGAAGGATTTGAGATAAACTTATGTTGTTTTTTGTAAAAAAAAGTTCAAGAGTTATAGATTAAAACGCTATAATTTTCACCTTAAAAATTATTTTAATACGTTTGTAAAAATTCACTGAATATTTTAAAATGTTGAAATACGTCATTTTTCAAAAAATAGAATATGGGACTTTTATCACCATATTTTAATAAGAATAACTGAAAAATTTAGTTTTCATACGCTCAACCGTTACATAGATGAACTCTTCCCAAGAAGTCGAAAAATGAGCACTTTTACAGCCCATATTTCGCAAAATATTCGTTGTATTTTTTTTTGTCTAATTTATATTGATAACATGTTAGTAGGTTTATAGTTTTCAACACAAAAAAACATGAAAAAAAAATATGTCTTAAACCCATCGCACAACCTTAAAGCTAAAATTTGCCAACCCGTTTTTAGTGTTTTGCAAGCATATTTTTAAAAATTCGCCAAAAATAGTAAATGAACCCCAATCCAAAAGTGTTCAATAGCTTTTTTGTAGAAGAAACTTCAAAGAATTCAAATATGCTACTAAAAAGTTGTTTCTTTTAAAATTGTAAAAGTTATTAACTCAAGAAACAAAAAATGTTCGGTAACAAAAGGAAAAAGTTCAACTTTAGGCCTACATAACAAGTAGTAAACATTTTTTTCGGAAGCGTAAAAAAAAGTTTCGTAATTTAGTTCTAAATAAAACTGTATGAAAACATTTATCAATTTCAAATTTCTTATTTTGAAAAAAACAGTTTTTATGTTCCAAATACACGACTGCTAACAAATTCACACGGCTTAGATTCACACTTAATTTACTAATATATGCTTTGCCCAAAAAAGAAATATTATTATAACAAAGTGTAGAGGATAAATCAAAGAAAAGAACGGTATACTTGTCTTTCCTTAGTTCACAAAAGTGTTTGAGTTATCTTTATTTGAATAACAAAATGACATCAACTAATGAAACATCGCCTGTCTATATACTACGTTTAGTAAGCGTCACTTGAATACCGTGGGAACCCATGCGCTAGACATTCTCACTAGACTGTCCTAATTATGTACTTTTCATTGTCGTCTAGACAAACAAAAAACAGGTTATTTCTAGATCCATTCCCGCCGTTAGAAAGGTCAGTCCTTTCTCTACAAAATGGTACAAAATAATCTCTCAAAACATTTGATATGGTAGGCGTATTATCGCTTGACAAGTGGGCTGTTTCATTGGTTGAAAAACTGTCCAATCGCAAGGGTTTACATAAATTCTTGGAATAAATCGTGTAAAATAGTGACATCTGATTGGAAGGCACCATTAGAAAGATAAAATCTTGACGAATCCAATGGTAGCATTATAATTTCGATATAAATACTTCAGTAGGTGGCTTGGACGTTGAAGAAGTGGCAAATAACAGTACTTACAATTGTATGCAGATTCGCGTGCGGAAATAGCTGTAGCACAATATGCATATTTTAAAACGATAATTACGGATGTAAATATACATTTTACGAAAAAGTTGTAAATACAAAAATTAAAGTTTAAATCATTTCCTTTCCAATGGTGCCAGTTTTATTACGATTGGATGATGGCAAGTGAATTAAATTATCGATTATGCAAATTCTCGCTAATGTTCAAAATGGTTGCGTTCTGCGCCTGAGAGAAGGTTATAAAGGACCTTCTGCCGGTTCCTGGTTTAAATTAGTTAGTAAAAGTTTTGTAAACATTTTTTAAAAGTTAGTTTCAAACAGACTGAAGTATAAAGTGTGTAAACTCAGTCAATACGAAGTACTTCCTATCAAATAAAATTTAAAAAAAAATAATGTACTGTAGTGTATGAATTTCGCATTACAAAAAATATGCATCAACTTCAAAATTGTTTTATAATTATAAGATATAATACAATAATTATTTGTAACTTAAAAGATTAAGTCTGACGTTCACTAGGTTCAATTAGTTTCCAAGGTTCCAAGATACTAGATAGACACAGGAGTTTTGTCCAAGCAAATTACATTGTTTTTTTTTTTCATTTGCTGTAAATTATATTGCGTTATATTATAATATAATGTAAATTTTAATAGCAGGATTTATTTTGTTTTGTTTTAGACTATACTTCGATTTTCGTATTACTATGGGATTTTATAAATTAATCATTAATTAATTAAATAAAATTAATTGATTTTGTTAAATATTTTGAAGAATGACAATTAAATTTTCGAAAAGATACTATTCAAAATATCCTTTGTTCTAAGAAAAGCTTGGTTAGATCAAACAAATTCTCAAACCCCAAATTTTCCGCAGTTTAAGCTCAGTCAATTATTTAAACTCTATCTCACTTAAATTCATCAGTCTTTTAGCCTATTCTACGGATACATTAATTCATTATTGATTTAGGATTTGTATTACCGGTACCTTTAAACTCATTGAACCGGAAAATAAATATATATTAAAAAAAAAAAAAAAAAATTAAATTAAGAACGGGTAGATAATACAAATTACGATTTTTTTTTCTGTCATGAACTTGTTAAGAATATAAAATGTCATGCTCGAGTTATGCATTATATTACATACGTGACAGTATTAAATTAATAAACGATAGTTACATTTTCGTATGAGCTATTTCCCCATTAAATAGAGAAGAGAAAATTGTATCTGTAAAGTATTGACTTGACACCTTGATCAAACATTTCATTAACACAAGACTGAATAGTAATACTCGAAATTTCGAAATACTCCCACTTTATTAGTACAACAGCCGTCCAATAAAGTTGACTTTACTTATAGTAGTTGAATTCATAGTGAGACACAGACTGTCTGTGAATTGGTTTTATGATTCAGCACGAATCGACTAACCTTTTTAGTCAACAGACCATGCAAGCCATTTTAGTCATTGTTGGAACGCCGATCGATATGTTCTGTTATATTGAACAAATGCGACTTGACGTATGCTGGTCAACTTCACTAACTTAGCGTATACATTGACTTTATAGTCCAGTTAAATGGTAATTGTACGTAGTCGTCGTCGTGGACAAAATTAATTTGGTTTCTCCTGCGGTTCTATATTTTTTTTGGAGTGGTGAATGCAAATTTTTAGTTTGCAACCAAAATTTTCTGGAGTATTCCGAAATATTCACATAAAAAATAGCAAAGTTTTTGCACTTTTTCAGTTTTTTGGCCATAACAACGAAACTAATTATTTGATGGAAAACACCACCCTTTACAAATTAAAGAAGGCTAAATTTATTATTCACATTTCAGCCCCATTTTTTAATGTAGGACTTACGGGTGAGGAGCTAGAGCAATATTAAAATTGACGAAATTTGCAAAAAAATAGCTTTTTTCGTCGGTTTTTCGCTAATAACTCAGTCTATGCATTTCTCGAAGAAATGCACTATGTACAAATTAAAATAGCATTAAATTTCGTCGATAATATGGGAGAAGTTGAGCAACAAAATAAATAAGCAAACAATAATGACTGTCCTATCTTTGATTATGGACATTCTAGGTAGGCCATCTAATGCATTCTTTAGTGAGAGATTTTTGAAGCAAAGGTTCAAGTAGTGCCAAATGTTTCACAACAGGATGCGCTAATCTTGAAATTTAAAAAATGGTTATTTTGTTGACGACTAGAATGAGCTACAGATGACTTACCGTCACTAGACAGTAAATTGCCACTTTTCGTTTGTTTAATATGTGACATTTTTGTAATTTAAATTAAATCTGTAGATGTATTTTATAAATACAGTTATCAAGCTATTGATATTATTAAGTACAAATATACACAAAGTCATTGTATACGAATATTACAAAATCATTACAATATAAAATATCCGCGACAGATACATAGATAGATACAAGAATTGCTCATTTAATATATTATTATTTGTTTTGCCGTGAGCCTGTTTTATCTATCTAGTGTAAGTTTAGGGGCCCAAGGGGGGTTTAAGCCCGTTAGCCCAAATGGTAGATCGACCACTGGGTAAGCTAATTGAAAACAAACATTCCTTTAATTTTCAAAACATAAAAAGTTTTTTCTCGATTTTGTATTCTTTGTACAAATTTATTACAATTAGTACATCATGGTCGAAATTCAACCAATTTCGGTTTTAAAGTAACGAAATTCAATTTGTTCACGTAATTTTATATCCTACTTAAAAATAAATAAGACATATAGTAGACCTATTTATTGATAATATACGGTAATTGATAGAGAGTAACTTTTTAGTTAGGTCTTTGATTAAGTGTAGGCCTACACCTGAGACATACTGGTTCTTTTAACCTTTATTATAAAACTGTTGTTATAAAATATACGAAATAATTTGATTTTAACATTTAACAGGATTTACCATCTTAGTTTTGAGGTTATTTTTAATCCTACACCTTTATTATAAATAAAACATAACATATGTTTTTAGAAGGTTCCATCGGGGGTTGGCGTGCGGAGCACGCAGGGGTATCTCCTAGTAAATTACGAATATTGGTAATCTGATAGATATAATCGGTCAATCGGAAAAGATAGCCTTAGCAACTTTTAATCACAAAAATATTTTACTATCAATTAATAATTATCTTTATTGTAATTTATATGTTTGTGAAATTAAATAGGAAAGGAAAACTTTTCTTACTGAACTTATGTTTAATACCTAATTTTAAATTTAATGTGTGCGAAATATTATTGTTATAACGGTTTTTCATAACAGTATTGTCTTTGAATTTATTTGTAAATTACAAATGTTACATTAAAACATAATTAGGTATTGTGTATTTTGTTAAAGTTAGTCCTACCAAAATACAAAAATGCATGCTACATTCAGTCTCTCCTCAGATACGGTACATATTTAGAATTTAAATAGACATGATAAAATGTTGTTTGGGTTTCGAAGGAGAGATGTTATGCTTTCAGTTAAGAAATAAACAAACTGTCTCACACTCCCCCTCCCCCACTTCTTACAGGAAGATTACTTCCTGTAGATGGAGCCTGTTACCCGCAAGCTCCAAGGTCAGTTCTATCTCGATTTACTCTCTCTCTCTTTTCGTTAAAAGCAATGCTCCTTTAGATTTAGAACGCTAGTGGGCAGCACCTTTGATTATAATCAAGGGCAGCACATTACCAGTGAAATTGAAGCACAAGTTCAAGTAGTGTTAAATGTTTCAGGACAGGATGCGCTGGAGTATTCTCTCACCGTATAGTCCATAAGGTGGGA
This sequence comes from Philaenus spumarius, assembly GCA_018207615.1. NCBI lineage: Eukaryota > Metazoa > Arthropoda > Insecta > Hemiptera > Aphrophoridae > Philaenus > Philaenus spumarius. Next base: position 759,560 of record JAGFPH010000049.1, read on the forward strand.
TATCTGTATGTATAATCAAGGGTACTATCCATCTCGGTTGGTAGCAAATGAGAGACTGTGATCGTTTGCAACAAGTCAGCAGTGTTCCCAGATGCTACACACGTAATTTCCCCATCAGCTAAATAAAAATTCCCCAATTTTCTAATTGCATAATATAATAACATTAATTAATTGTAATAAAATTATTATCACCCAAACATATTATAGAGCATAAGATAACATATATACATTATATAATTATTATATGTAGGTACCGTATATATTATATAAATTTTGTAGTTATTTTACACATGTTATGTCACTTATGTATATTTAAATATATACAGAGTGCCCCATAAGTAAAGTGCTAAACTTCGGAGAATGGTTCTATAGGTCAAAATAAGAAAACAATTTCATATAACACAGACCCGAAAAAGCGTCGTTTTCTAGATATCCGCCATTTTGCTTTTTGTACAAAATAATTTTATTCTCATCTAGAGAAGGGTGTGACTGATTGAGTTCAAACTTGGCATGAAGTTTAACGTAACAATGATATATCCCAAGAAAAATAAGAGATTAAATCCAATCATGAGTTTCAAAATGGCTGCTGTTTGTGAAAATTTCAAACCTCAATTACTAAAAAATCGTACATTTTAACAAAAAATGTCTAGACACTTATTTGTAGCCCTTTTGATTTCCTTTCGGATGGTGTTAATGTCAAAACAATCGGATGAAGGATAATAGCTAAGTTAAAGATAATGACAGCAAATGTACATAGGTACAATATAGGTGTGTTGCTATGCTGAAACAATGGAAATTTTGTATATTTTAGGTTAAAAATAAATTTTGATATTCACAATTGTTTCCCCCAAATTGGGCGTACATGTAAAAAAGTACACAAATGAAATATATAATATGTTAATAAGTTGCTACTACAGTAAACATATTATATAAGAAATGAAATAAAACTACGTTAAGAATGGAATATTTAAGTAGAAAGTTTAAGCGTGATTGGCAGACTGGGGATACCGGGAGTGAGAACTCTTTAACCTTTGCTGTTTTCCCGCTTTTATACTGATCCATAGACTGAAGATGGATTCGACGGAAAAAATCACGAAAGGAAACTAGTGACGCGACAGATGACAGACTTGCATTCTGAAAATTAATTTGACATTGACTAATTACTACAATAAAATAACGACCAAGACGGGTTAGGCATGAGCAGCGTGGCAGTTTATTGTTAGTGTTTCCAGGTAGTCCACACTTTCAAACACAGCAGAACCAACGAAAACCTAACACTAACAGACCTTTCTCCAGGAAAAAGAACTTAACCTAGTTGAGACATATTATTCCCCAACTTTTCCCAGTAATCAAAAAAATTCCCCATACTTTTCCCCACTATTTTCTTTTTCCCAATATTTCCCGCAAATTTAAAAATTTCTCCATTTTGGGGAAAAAAACCCCAATCTGGCAACACTTTACAAGTGTGTACCGAGCCCAGAGCATAGATCATGAATAATAAATAGATCTTGCATCCTACGGGGGCTGGGTGCCGGAAAAAAGGTTGTCTCAAAAATAGTACATGATCGCGCCGCGAGGTAGCGCTAGGCATTGGTGTTTCAAACAGCTTCCATCGTTTCCCCAATAGATAGCGTTAATAAAGTCGAATTTCCAGTGGAACAAAATATTGCATTGAATCGGAGTTCTATTAGGTTATCCAAATACAATGCCCAGAGATAATAATACCAAGTGATCGGGCCTAAATAAGCAGAAAAGCAATCTTCTATTGTCGATCATAGATAAACTTCCATTGCCCACATCCATCTGTCCTAAGTCCCAAGCTGTTTCCGCTTCCTCTAACTTCTTTTGCAGGCGTGCATATGTGCTAAAAGTAGTGATTTTACTTTGTTGTGTGGATTTGTAATAATTCCTAATCATGGGTCGGATGCATGCTCCAGGGTAATTTATAAATATATTGTATCTTATTTAGTTAAGTTTAGCACGATTTGAATACCATAAATAAGTACATTTGAAAAATAATATGGTTTAAGGAGATGTTTAATTGAATGTACAGAACCTTTTCTACTGACTAAACTCATTGTTTTCTTCTGTTTGCTATCTTATTCAAGTTATTGACGAGTTTTGTTAATACTTTTATCCCTCTTTCAATCTAATTATTCACTATAGCCTATCATTTTCAGGAGTAAGAAAAGTGTTTTTAAAGTTGACAGGTAGGCTTAGTAATGTTAGGTTAAAGACCACATGTTGGCTTTTTCAATTGACACTAAGGTAGTGAGAAGCCTATTAGTAAGTATGGCTAAAGTTTACATTAGGACACCTAACTATTTTGCATAAAAAAATACCCAGAAGTTCTACTTGGTCTCTAGTCACTGTATGTTTACCAGCATTCAATACCCAGCCTAGTAGGCTACAATGTGTACGTAAGAAGATGCTCTAATACATAATTGTAAAGTTCAATACTATTTGTAAACATATTAAATAAATGAGCAACACAGAAAATAATTTAGGCCTAAAAAATTGAATGTGTCTTATTGTTGGAGAAATTAACGGTCGGGGTTGAGAAGAGGCTGCGGCTGGTAAAATTGCCGGAAGTTTCTGCAAACAGAAGTCATGGAATTAATGAGACAGTATTAGCCTACTAGATGGACTGTGTTGCTATGGAGATGAATAACAATCTAATCTGTCATTAAATATATTGTTTGTAGTTAATTATTAAAAAGAATAGGCCTAAAACATGTTAACCCTTTCGGTCACGGTGTCCTATATCTAGGACATTGCTTAATTGATTTTCTAGCATTTACCCAGTAGACTGCAGGTAGCAAAAGTCACCAAGTCCTATTTCTAGGACATATAATCTTGATATTTGGATGGTGCAGCACTCTTTTGAGTAGCCAGGGAACTATTATTGTTAAATAGTTGCCATGGATACACACATGGCAAAATGGCCTGTGACATCGATTTATGTTCCTATTTTTCCTTGGCCTTAGAAGTTACTTAGAACCTTAAAAAAAATTAACAACGTAGGAAAAGAGTCAAATAACTTAACAAAAATGGTTGGTGTGGGTTTAAACTTATATAAAATGTTTTATAGTATATCAAAGTGTGTGCCTAGATCTAGGACACCGCAGGGGTGCAGAAAGTGTTTTAGCACACAAAATTTCCCCAGAACACACTTTTTTCACTAAAAATTTCCCCAAAATTGATCGGTATTCGCTACAGATGCGCCAGACATTAACCCAGTTTGTTTATCTATTTCAACATATTTATTGACCTTATGTTTTAATAATTTGTATTATATTCATTATAAAATATAAATCTTCAAAAAAATAATAAAAGCATTATTTTTACTTAATTAACTACGGTGAAATTAAATATCTACAGTGAAATATCTTCATATGGTCCCAAAAGGTTAAAAACAAAAAAATACAACTTGATTATTGCTATTTTATTATGTTTAAAAGTAGTCCTAAGGCCCGTATTACACTGTAAAATATTTTATAAAATATGTTTTATAAAAGTTCTTTGACAAAGATCTTTGATAGTGTAATGGGCCATCTTTTATAATATATTTCTTTTATAAAATTTAAGAGGTTGGCATTTTATCTTTTATAAAATGTTAGATACATTTTTACCTTTTAGTACAAGTTCAAAATGTTTTATAAAAAAGAATCACTTTTCAAAACTTTTAAATATTTTACATATTTTATAAAATATTTTACGGTGTAACACGGGCCTAATACTTAAGTGGTACAAACAAAGTTAAATGTTATATTTAATTAGTTCCAATTCAATTACCGAATTACCTACCTACTGAATCACAGTCACTACTGAAAATCGTCCGGACAGACCACACGAATTGAAAGAAAATTAAACTTAACAATTACTTTTCATTTGTTACATTTAGTTAAAAAATAATTGATCCCGACACGTTACGACTTTTTAACTGTCAACATCGGTTTTCCCGTACCCAAAAACATATAAAATAATACCCCATACTGAATTTTGATTA
>JAGFPH010000049.1:763578-784554 GCA_018207615.1 Philaenus spumarius
CCAAAAACATATAAAATAATACCCCATACTGAATTTTGATTAAAAAAACGTGATCCTGACGCGTTACGACTTTTTAAATGTCAAAAATCGAGTTTCCCGTACACAAAAACATATAAAACGATACTCCACACTGAATTTTCAAAATGTTGATCCAAAAAGGTGACTCCGACAGGCTACGACTTTTTAACTCGCAAAATCGTTGTTTTGTACCCAAAAACATATAAAACGATAGCCCCACACTGGTTTTTCATAATTTTGACCCAATATTTTCAAAATGTTGACCCAAAAATGTGACCCTGACGCGCTACGCCTCATGCTAGAAAGCTCAAAAGCTTTTCAACTCTCCGCAATAAAATTACGAAGATTTTGGTACCAACAGAAGTTTTCTACGACCGACGTCTGTGAGTGCTTATACCGTGTGTACAGGAAAAAAAACATCGCATCATTTCAATACTTCGGCACTTTAATGCAAGCCAAAGTAATAAATGAGTACGCACTTCACATTGTACGCATTTTACTGATAAAGACTAATTTCGAATTTCGATAAAAGAAAATAAAAAAACATCGGTAATACCTATACATTAAATATCGTATGATTTGGGGGTTAATATGATATAATTCTAATCGCTTGAATAATATCATTTGTATGCAACTAATCAAAATTTACATACCGGTATCATAATAATTATTTTTTAATACTCAACGAATGTATTTGAACGCCCTTAAGAACGGCACAAAAATATCGTATCGGCGGCTCGGCCGTACCATATTTTGTGCGGTGAAGATTAATGTCGTATCGCGGCTCCACCGTACGATATTTTGTGCGGTGAAAATTAAATAGGAACCCTGTCCGACTTGCAACTTGCAACAGAGAGCAGACAACACACTTTGTTTGTGTATGTTGGTGTGTTTGAATATGTACCATACAAACCGATTAAGCTGACCTTTGTTCCCATTCATTTCTTATCTATTTTTCCCCAAAATAATTATATTTTCTTTATTTTTGGTGGATTTTTCCCCGGCCAAAATTTCCCCAGCTCAGTCCCAATTTCCCCCGAACCTCGTTCGGGCGTTCGGACATATTCTGCAGGCCTGGGACACCGTGACTCTGCCCTCTTAGAACAGTTGAGTCACAGTGTCCTAGATCTAGGACATCAATAAGGCCCGAGGTTGTGAAGGTGTACAACTCCAGCATGGGCGGCGTGGATCTGTTGGAATTTTTTATCTCTATCTACAGAACCTTTATTCGTTCTAAAAAGTGGACATCCAGAATGATTTGCCATGCAATTGACTTGTCGGTAACAAATTCCTGGTTGGAATACAGGCGAGAGGCCAAGAAGCTGAAGACGCCCAAGAAGGACGTGATGGATCTTATACATTTCCGTACATATGTTGCGGAAGCATTCATTCTCTCAGATAGTGTTCCAAGACCAAAAAGAGGTCGTCCATCAGGAGGTACTACAACTCCCACTCAAAAAAATAAACAACCATCAGCCAGACCAATCAATGAAATAAGATACGATGGAGTTGGCCATTTTCCTGCTCATATTAATGAAAAACACCAAGTTCGCTGCAAACTGGAAGGGTGCAAAGGCAAAACTTTCATCTTGTGTTCAAATTGCAAGGCCAACTTATGTCTGAACAGAGAAAAAAACTGTTTCTTGAATTTCCACATAAAGTAAATTTAAAAAAACTACAAATTTGTACGAAATCCAAATTTTTAACATATTTTTGATGTATAAATTTTCACTTTTTTACTTTTATAATATTTTTTATGTTAATTAAACTACTTGTTTGACCTAAAAGTGTTCTTTTTTAATCATACATACCCACAAAAAAAATTTCCAAGTTAAATTTTCCATTTTGAACGTCTTCTCTCAATCACGGTGTCCTATATATAGGACATACCCCTAACTCCCCAAGGGATGAAAAATTTTTATATTAAAATTTACACAAAAAATAACTTAACAAATGTACCAAGTTTTAATTTTTTATCTCCAAAAATGATAATTCGTTACTGAAAGGGTTAAACTCAATTCACAACTTATTTAACTCAGGAAATATTATACGTTTCAATGATATCGGACTGCACATGCAAATAAATACGTTTATCGGACTTAGCTATTATTCCTACAACATGACATCACTTAATAAAATACAGTAAAACTGGTTAACCGAAGTAAGTAAAGGTGGGAAGCCGTTTATGATAACGAACACTAAAGTTTTGAAAGGTTTTGAAGGTCAAACAAATTGAAAAATATTTTTTTTGTATCCTACACTTATGTTCTTTACTTATGTTAAAATTACATTTTTAGGATTACGGTGTACATCAATTTACAGTGTATAGTTTCTAGCATATGAATTAGGCCTACTCATTTAAACACTCAGTAATGTTTCTTTGTATCTTGTATCCATCCAAATGTGTGTGTCATGGTCTTAAGGCCTACTCACTCCTAACATAGCGTCCATTCGCGGGCGCATTCTATGCCCGCGATACTCGCACACTGCCAGGCTATCAAAACAAAAACAAACAACACGTGTTTTGGAAGTTGACTTGGCGCCTTGATAGGAAGAAAGAAAGGCGAGTGCATGTATCGGTCGGTCGAAATAGTGGTTCTAATTTTGTTTAAACAAATTTAATATTATACATAGGCCTAGGCTTACAATAGGGTTTCGGTTGACCCAAGTTGAGTTAACCGGGGTTTTACTGTACATGTATAACAACACTGAACACACAATTTTCATTTGATTAACAAATTTAAGTAATCCTACAGACGTAAATACTTAATCTTTATAGTAGTCTAACTTACTTTAAATCAAACTACAATTATATTCGATATACATCGACGCTCACGATTCGATACATTGAATCAATCTGATGTGTATTCGAAGAATGTATACAGATGTAGGTATAAATGATAGGGCCCAAATGTATTTGTTGAATCAATGTATTTTCAATCTATGATAATTTTTTTTAAACCTGAAGTTTTAACCTATAAAGTTGGCAGCACTAAGCTGCTCTATTTTCTTTAAAAAAAAAGGTTATCATCTGCAAACACATCAGCTGGGGATCGTAAAGTAAATTTTCACCCTAGGGTCATTCCACGTCAGTTCAACCAGACCATTTCACCCATCACCTCAGATTTTAATGAAACTTGGTATGTTTGTTCTAAATGTAGAGGTAAGTAACATCACCAAATTTCAACTTTTTATCTCACCTAGTTTGTGAGTTATGGCACTTTAAACTTTTGACATTTTTCAATTTCCGCGCCTTGGATAGTGCCAAACAAAATGTATCGTAGAAAAGAAAATAATTTCTCATTTATTTATTTGACACCCAATCTTGATGAAATTGAAAGGTAGGTTCTTATAACTATAAGGAGTTTGAAAAAAAATATAATATCACTAACCTAGACCTAAAAAATTTTGAAAAAAATCATATTTTTTTTAATGTGAACATGGCTTAGCATTAAATTCAATATCTCAAAAAGGGAATGAGATAATCAAGAAGAAAAAATTCTCTAAATTATCATTCCCTTTTTGAGATATTGAATTTAACGCTAAGCCATGTTCGCATTTTTAAAACTTAAAAAAATCAAGAATATGTTTTAGGTTAGTGATATATTTTTTTTCAAATTCCTTACACTTATAAGAACAACATACCTTCAAAATTTCATTAAGATTTTGTGTCTAGTAAGTAAATGAGAAATTATTTTCTTTTCTAAGTCACATTTTGTTTGGCATTATCCAAGTTATTAGTTTATTGTGGAAATTGAAAAACGTCAAAACTTAAAAGTGCCATAACTCAAAAACTAAATGAGATAAGTTGAAATTTGGTGGTGTTACTTATCTCTACGTATAGATCAAACATACCAAGTTTCATTAAAATCTGAGTGGGTGTAAAAATATTTTTTTGTGGTTGAACTGACGTAGAATGACCCCTACGCCATTTGGATAGGCCTAATGTAGGTAAAATGAACACGTTTAACTTTGTTTAACTAAGCTATTCCTTAGCAGTAATTTTATACTAGTATTAAAACCAGGAAGTAATTAGCAAAATTTCAATATGTGCTACGTCCATATTATGGCAGCCGGTGATAGTTATTTTTGAAAGTTAAGTAGGCTAGTGGTACCCAACCTATTTACAAACTGAACCTATTTATCTGACATAACTGTAGGCCTGCGATTAAAAGACAAAGGTAATTTTTGTTATTTTACCCCAAAACAATTTTTTTATGGACACTGTTTTATTGTTTCAAGTAAAGAACCTTTTTTTACATTTTGGATTTATAATTACATTTTTTTCCTGTATTTTTCCAAAAGCCCTAGCTTACTTTTGAAATAAGTTTTAGTACAATTTTCTGCCAATCCTAACTTAACACTTCCACTTAAGTTTGTCGACACGTTTCGGAGTTCCTCCATTATTGAGACCTATTTCAGTACTGGATTCATCCGTTATAGAATTGTCTAGATATAGTTAGCCACGCCTCTCTCCTCCTACTACCGGTGCTGCTTCTTATGTAATCTGTTATGTAATATGTTATGCAACACGTTATGTAATAAATCTACTCTTTTTTTGTTTATGAGGGTCATATGCCATATGAAATTAAAGAATCAATGAAGCTCTTACACCAAAGTAACAAAGGAAGACGGTTAAATATAATGGAAAACATGGAAATTTTCAAACTAAAAATGAACGGAGAAAATATTATTAATGAAAACAAATTAACAGTCAATCAGAAATGACTTTCCAAACTCTAAAATTGTTGAAAATATAAAAAAAAAGTAGATTTATTACATAACGTGTTGCATAACATATTACATAGGCCTAACAGATTACATAAGAAGCAGCACCGGAAGTAGGAGGAGAGAGACGTGGCTAACTATATCTAGACGATTCCATAACGGATGAATCCAGTACTGAAATATGTCTCGATAATGGAGGAACTCCGAAACGCGTTGACAAACTTAAGTGAAAGTGTTACGTTAGGATTGGCAGAAAATTGTACGAAAACTTATTTCATGGATCCTAGCAGACATAATTTGTATAATAACTTAGTTTTGAAACTTTTGTTTAAAACCTAATCTTTTAATGTAGGTATTAATAATGGTGTATATTTTTCAGTAAGGGTATATCCCAGTCGGCTCTCCCATACAGACGAAGTGTGCCAACATGGTTGAAACTTTCACCAGAAGATGTTAAAGACCAAATTTATAAACTCGCCAAGAAAGGATTGACTCCATCTCAAATTGGTAAGACTAACTTTTCCAATTATTTCTAATTTAGTTGCGCCGGTATGTTCACAAGTATACTATTATTAGATTTTACTTGTTTGTTCCGTCATCCTTCCAACAAAGTAGTAGGTTAATTAATTTAGATTGAAGTAATCGCATCATGAAGTAGGCTTAAACCGCATCTAAATGTAGCCTAAACATGAAAAATAGTTGTAAAGACTTTTATGGTATATGATTGTTAGAAACGTAGTAAATTTATAGTAAGATTAATAAAAATGAGCATCTGCAAGAAAACTGAAAAGATCGCATAGTGGAAGGGAGAGCAAAGCGACAATGAGTGTTGCTACAAGGTATAAGAGCGAAAGAAACATACTTGTTTTCGTCACTATTATAACTGGTAGTGGTTTGTCTCTTAAAATGAATATTAAAATACAATTTTTCTCTGAATTAATAATATTTTTCTGCAAATAAATTTAGATATGAATAGGAGTTGAATCTTTGAAACAATTAACAAAGGGACCTATGACTTTTGAAATCGATTCTGGGATCAATCAGTTCACTTGATGCAATTAATTATATATTTATGGCAAGATGAATGAAGTTTAAAATAAGTTGTATACTTGCAAAGAGATCAATATATTTAAAGAAAAACAAACTTAAAAGTCTAAATATGAGTAGGCCTAATACATCAGGTGTTCAGCAGCTTTGAAAATCAGGAATTATAGCCTACTTGAAATTTTTTATTCGGGAAAATATCAGGAATTATGGTTGAATTTTTTTGGCCGTCGGGAATTTTACCAAAAGTAAATAAAACTACATTTTTGTTAAAACATTACATTGCAAACATCCACTTTGGCTGGACACGATATTTCCTGCCGTTTCATACACATGTTCCAAACACAACCGTTCCAGCTTTGTTTCATTCCGGCACTGTAATATACAGTATTATGATAGTGAACGGGACTATAGCAGACGGTTTCACTTCCAGATGGTGCAGTCCACCAGTCATTCCCCCTGGCCAAGCCGTTTTCAAATATTTAATCGAAATATCATTCAAAAAGTGTCTGCTATATACAAATCATAGTATCTTTTTTTTTTTAAAAAGAATAACGTGTTTAGTTTGTTTTTCTCCCAAAAGATTTAGTCTAGAGCCGCCTATGGTATTTATATGTAGGGTTAGTTATTATTGTACACAAGGTGGCGTAGGCTCAATGACAACCACTAGCTGTCGTAAGGATTCGTTTGGTACCGTGTTGAGTCGCAAAGAAATGCCTTTGTTTTAATTTTTATCAATTACGTTATGAACACTCTGGTAGGATTTTTAATATAAGTCTTCTCGGATCGGATGGCCATTAGGTGCTGGCCTAATCCATTTCTTTGTCAAGTACAAACAGTTGGTGCAAGTTACATTCCTCTCAGATATGATGGCCAGCGATACTGGAGAAGTTAAAATCCCTCGAACCCCCGGATGGCCAGTAGGAGTGGACGCACAAATGATCTGCATTAATTTATTTTTAGTAGGTTTATTTTGTCTGGATTGTGCTGAAACCTAGCGTCCAAATCTTGAACTAACTAATTCACGCTTTTTCTCTGGACTGTGTTGTATCAAAACGAAGCAATATTCGGTACATTATAACCTTACCAGCAGTTTAGTTTTTCTTTGTGGTGATCTAGGCTAGTGTTTTTAAAGTTTGAAGTAATTTAATAGAACAAAAGGTAGTTAGTTTATTATTGCTTTTAAGTGTTTTTTTGTTGTTTGTTAACAAGTACTTGATTTTGTTTTATTTTAAATTACCAAAAAATCTTGTTAGAAAAGTTTTAGTGCGCTTATGTTTTATTTTATTCATTAAAATGCATTTTAACTATATATTTACTGTTAAACCAAAAACGCGCACCAATAACAATGTAATATATCTACTTTTTTGAATGGCAAAATAAAAGAGTTACTAAAAGCCTATGATTTTATTACTTAAACAAAAAATAAATACCCAATTACAACATTTCAGATTGTAATGAAAAATAATTCAGAGCTGTTGACGCAGCCAGTCAGGCTGGCCATCCGAGCTGTGAGGATGTCTAATTCAGTAAATATTCAGAGCTGACTGAGAATAGCATATAGTCAGCAGTACTGGCCATCCGAGTGCAAAGGGTTAGCTCTGGCCTAACAACTAGAGAAAATTGTTTTTGTGTGTTGTTTTCTTTCACATACATTCACTATTGTATATAATATTATAATAATATTTGTTGGTTATATAAATTAGTTATTTTAATAATATTGTCGGCCTGCTATTTGTTGGTTATGAACAAAAATTATCAATTTGTTTATCTAAATTTTGGTCAAAGTAGATATTAGATCAATTAAAACAAAAGTACTTTTTCTTAGCAATCTTCATTTATAAGATTTTGTGCCTATTACTCCTTTTATAAGAAAGCAATTATAATACTTTAAAGTGTTATACATACGAGCATCTCCTGTGGTCAAAATTCGACCAATTTTGATGTAAAGTGACAAATTTCAACTTGTTTTCACCTAATTAATGTTAATTTATTGACCCTGGAACTGACAGGGTCATTTATAACCCTCTCTAAGGCGCAGAACGCAACACTTTCGAAAATTTGCGTAATCGATAATTTAACCCACTTAGAATCATCCAATCGTAATAAAACTGGCACCATTGGAAAGGAATTGAATTAAACTTTAATTTTTGTATTTACAACTTTTTCGTAAAACTTATATTTACATATGTAATCATCGTTTTAAAATATGCACATTGGTCTACAGCTATTTCCGTGCGCGAATCTGCATACAATTGTACTGTTATTTCCCACTTCTTCAATGTTCAAGACAATCTACACAAATATTTCTTTGGCTATTATAAAGATACCATTGGATTCGTCAAAATTTTATCTTTCTGTTGGTGCCTTCTAATCAGATGTCACTATAAAAATAGTATTTTTTCCAAGAATTACTGTAAACCCTTGCGATTGGACAGTTTTCCAACCAATGAAACAGCCCATTTGTCAAGTGATTTTACGCCTACCATATCAAATGTTTTGACAGATTTCTTTACACCATTTTGTACAGCAAATCTGAAGCATTTTGTAAGTCTGAATTTTGTAACGGTGGGAATTAATCCAGAAATAACCGGTTTTTTGTCTGTCTAGACGACAATTGAAATGTATATAATTATTACATTCTAGTGAGAAAGTCTAGCGCGTGGGTTCCCACGCTATTCAAGTGTCCCATTCTCACAGCTGTTATAGACGGCCGACTTTTCATTAGATTGATGTCATTTTGTTATTCAAATAAAGATAACTCAAACACTTTTGTGAACTAAGGAAAGACAAGTATACCGTTCTTTTCTTTGATTTATCCTCTACACTTTGTTATAATAATATTTCATTTTTGGGCAAAGCATATATTAGTAAATTACGTTACAATCTAGGCTAGGTTTGTTAGCAGTCGTGTACTTGGAACATAAAAACTGTTTTTTTCAAAATAAAAAATTTGAAATTGATAAATGTTTTTATACAGTTCTATTTAGAACTAAATTACAAAACTTTTTTACGCTTACGAAAAAAATACAAAAAAATGTTTACTACTTGTTATGTAGGCCTAAAGTTGAACCTTTTCCTTTCGTTACTGAACATTTTTTGTTTCTTGAGCTAATAAATTTTACAATTTCCAAAGAAACTAATTTTTAGTGGCATATTTGAAGTTTCTTCTATAAAAAAGCTGTTGAACAGTTTTGGATTGGGGTTCATTTACTATTTTTGGCGAATTTTTAAAAATATGCTTGCAAAATGCTAAAACGGGCTGGCCAATTTTAGCTTTAACATTGCCAGTTTAAGGGTTAAAAGTGTTCAAATTCTCAATGTGTATCTTGAACGCTAAGAGGGATAGAACAGGAAAGGGTGAAGAAAAAGCTTGATTTAATTAACGATAAACATGTGAAATTACTTAAAAGTAAACAATTTAACTATCAAACTGTAGAATAATTTAACAAATAAATCAAGATGAGTGATAATTCAATTTGAAAGAAATGGAAACAACGTTAATAAGTATTTGTTTGGATCATTTTTTGTTAATATTTTTCCATGCAGGGAAGGCAAAGAGATATTATCTCATACAGCCATGAATGATTTCATTTAAGTGTTTGATGCGTTTTGTATAGAAAATTATGTGTGTTGAAAAATATAAGCCTATAACCTACAAAAATATATGTTTATATTCATTTCAATAGCATATTCGGATAAATCGCTTAGAAACTCAATGTTAGGTTACACCGTTATTAATATAAAGTAACAAACTACATAAAATAAAAGATAAAACGCTGATAGGAAACCAGCTTAGCAACACAATTTTAGGTTAGGTCTAGATTATTTCATTTTAATTGTCTTAAAGGCAATATATACACATACTTTTATTTTCTGCACATCTAAGGCGCAGTATCTTTCGAATAATTATAAGCTTCATTCCTTTCCTTTTATAATAAATACTAAAAAAAGCGATTACAAATTTCGATGTTCACGTATTAATATGATTTGACAAATTTGTATGTATATTTTGAATATTTTAAAGGCTTAACTTTAACATGATATGTATATAATGCATTTTAACTTTATGATTTTTATTAGACTGTTATTTTATTAATATAAATAATTTTATTTAAACTTAATAATAGGTATTTAATAACAATACTAGTCTTGTTTAGTTCAATTTGTGTTTTACAATGAGTTACCTTTGATTTAATTTATATATATAAACTATTAGTTTTTCAACTAGGCCTAATATTTAAAAAATCCATATATATATATATATATAATATACACACAAGTGAAAGAGAGGAAACAATAAAGTACTTTATTTTTAATTTGTATTGTGTAATGTTTACTTTTTCATTAGTTAATACCCAATTATTGTGCTAAAAGCCTTGAATTTTTTGAATTCAAGCCTTCAAATCCTTGAATTCTTTGAACTTGGATCACGGACACCCCGTGTGTATACAAAATAAATAACCAAGAAAAACATAATTGTTAAAATGTAAAAAAAAATAATAGAAATATTTTAACTTATCTCAATGTAACTTGTCAGTCTTTCATAAGGGTTGATGGGTTTGTGATTGAAATTTGTCCAATTCTTCATGGAATTTTTCCAAATGCTGTCGCAGTTAAGGATAAAAATTATGGAACTCTCCATTAACATACCGGGGTCGGTTGATTGCATTCCTTGTGCTCTTTTTGCTTTGCATAACATGCCATATTTTCAATGAAGAATTTTCTGTTAAACTTAAATTTAACGTGAAAGAGAAAAAAACATGTGGGCATAAGTGAACACAACTGAAAAGTGGAACTTAAGTTGTCACCATTGTCGCTCCTAACTCCACTCTACTATGCGGTGTAATCTCTTTGCTCTGTCACGCCTATCGCAGCTTGTATCGCCGCTCCACTATGCAGTTACGCTAAGTTATAATGAACCCAAACTAAACAAAGTAACTCCTGAATCCAATAAAATTATAATATGGATTTTACTTTTCTTGAAATTTGGTTTTACTTTTGATAATTAATTAATAATTAGGTAAGGATATAAAGTTTTTAGTTTTATTTAATTCAAAAATGTCTTTTTTAAGCACCATTAGAAGTAGAAATACATATCAACATTGTATTAAGTAAATTGTGTAAGTAACTAGCTGAATGCCAGTGCTTTGTATGTCAAACATTTTTCTTCGCTAATAGCTAGCTAGCACCCAAGGGGGGGGGGGGATGTACTTTTTATAAATATAGGCCTACACATGCATAGAAATATTTTCTACTTTTTGCAACTTCATAAATTATTGTCATAACTTTTACTACCCAACCTAACACAGAAGCAGGTTGGGGTTTTATCGCTATTTTGCGGATGGACTTTTATATTTTTAAATGCTTTCTTAGCAAACATCTACATGCAAGGTGAACCTGTCTACCAAATTTCAAGTCTATACTCATTGTGTTCCCAGAGATTTCCATATTAGTGGTATCTTTTACATGCAATAAATCGATTTTAAGATAATTTTACCAAACTGAAAGAATACGATAGTACAGTATTTTTGGTGCATTATTTTTTATTATTGATCAAGTAACTCTGTCCTACAACTTATATTATTATGTAATAGAAACACAGTAATAATTATACTATTTCATTTTGTAGGTGTGATCTTGCGAGATTCGCATGGAGTTGCTCAGGTCAGATTTGTTACTGGTAACAAGATTCTCAGAATAATGAAAGCTATGGGACTAGCACCAGATCTTCCAGAAGATCTCTACTATCTTATTAAGAAAGCAGTGGCTATCCGTAAACATTTAGAAAGAAATAGGTTAGTATTCTAACAATAAATGATGAACCATTTGATGGATAGCTTACTTTCTTTGAAGGTAATTATTTATTTTTAAGAAAGTTATGCCTTCATAAATAACTTCTCTTAAATGTCAAAGAATCTAATAATAAAAAAATATTTACTGGGGGGGGGGATAAAATAATCACAGGGTGACTAAAGCGTCCAGGAAAGTCAGGAGTAAATATTATTTACATGGTAAATAGTTTAATATAGTTTGAATAACTAGTCCAAGTATTATACAGCCTAAAATATGAGAAGTTATTGAAGCTTATTAGTTCTAAAATAATAGAATAAGCCTGGCAATTGTACCTTCAGACAATTAATTCTTGTACTGTTTCTTTATAAACGTAATAATTCAATGTTAAAAATAGTGTGACCTAAGTTGTGTGTTGTTTACAGAAAAATCATATCTTGCAATGAATGAATAACATCCGTAAATTTCTTGGTATAGTCGTTATTTTCAAATGTATAATTTGTGTTATAGGAAAGACAAAGACTCAAAGTTCCGTCTCATCTTGGTAGAGTCACGTATTCACAGACTTGCTCGTTACTACAAGACCAAGACCACTCTTGCACCTAACTGGAAATATGAGTCTAGCACAGCTTCTGCACTTGTTGCGTAATTGTATGTTGATTTATTGTGAATAAAAACTTCTTTTTCACAGGCTTTTTGTTTTAAATTGGTGGTAAACCTTTATCCATAGATGTGATTTATAAAATCGCACCAACATTTTACTTTGAAGTACAGAATCTACCATCAATTAAGGCCAGAAACCAGTTTTTGACATTCTTCTGAATTTGGATGTGCCAAAATTCACGTATACTACTACTGATAAGTATAAACGAATGAGACTAGGTTTTTTACTGTTCCATTTTAAATATATTGCTGAAATTCCGTAGATGTTCAGACGAGAGTTTATAAATAATTCTGAAATCATATTTATTGTATTTTTTAAACTTTGTTTAGTAAGTTAAACAATGTTTGCAATACATTATGTTGAGATTTGAATTAATATAATCCTTTGACTTAACGTCATAAAGAGGTGGCTGCTGTTCGATAGCGTAAATAATTTTTTTCCATGTCAAACATTTTGTCACTTTGAAGTTACAATACACCACTTCTTTAGGTCTGGTTCTAAAACCTGACTTAATTAGATAAACGAATGAATGGAGGACACAAATTTATAAATATCAAAGATTATTTAATATGAATTAAAATGATTAAATTACAATTATTCAAATTCACACAGGCTAGCTCAAATAAATTATCTCTTGTCTATTTTGGATATAATTGTCTCTTAATTGCACAATAGCTTATCTCGGGGGGTTAGTGCCGACTTTTCCCAATTAATATTAAACAAACGTAGATTCTTATATACAAGATTAATTGATTTTTTTTTAAATTTGGAATTAAAGTATAGTAAGTGTAGGTAGTACAAATTGGAAATTGAAGTGAGTGTTGGTGTTTATGCGTGTAAAATAATTGGGAAGCACATAGTATTTAATGAAAAGTTCGACAGGTATTAATCAGTTCGTATTCACAGTCTATGGTGGTTGTATAAATATTTAAGGTAAAGTTCTTCAAATTTGGTCGTTAAAAGAAAAATATTTTGGAAATAATATCACCAATGAAATGATTATTAGCTTGGATTAATCTTACCCAGTTTTAATGTTCTCTTCTGGTGATGTGGACAGATAATTGTTATAGATTAATAATTTCGCACTTCACTGTACCGAAAGTTAATAAGGTTAACATTGAACAATATCTGTACTAGTAGTATCAGCATAAGTAAATAATGAGCTGGACTTGTGAAAACAATATAGATGAAATAAAACAATAACACAAAATCTCACAACAAATACGTTTAATAAATCAAACGTGTTTTAACGACAAAGTCGCCATCCTCAGTGATAAAGCTACAAAAGCCAAACTACAACTCAACAAGTGTAGTAGTTTGGCTTTTGTAGCTTTATCACTGAGGATGGCGACTTTGTCGTTGAAACGCGTTTGATTTATTAAACGTATTTGTTGTGAGATTTTGTGTTGTTTTATTTCATCTAGTAGTATCAGCGTTGGTCGTCTGGTGTTGTAGAGATGACTGGTAACAGGTCTGCCTTCTTTGAGGTCTCAGCAACAATTAAATTTTTTAAATCACTCTGGGCTTGGCTAAGGCCTTCAGGAAATGGTATTTGGTGCCTTATGAATTTTAAATCTTCTGGGGCATTTGATTGTTGTATTAAATTATGTGTTTTTGAATATTGGGTGTTGTTTTTGTGTAATTTTAATTAATTTATTAAATAATTTGGTTTTATAATTACAAAAGTGATAAAAGGGATGAGAAATTTAATTAAATAAATATATGTTTTTTTTAATACCTAAATAGCTCCTTGTACAATATTTTCTTATGATCTAACAACTATGACTAAAAAATACACTTAACATTTGCCTAACGGGTTACAAGAATTGATAGACCAATCACAGCGATCGTTGGGTTTTGTGGGAGGAGTCTAGCAAAACATGGAGAACTCGTTTTAACATATATTTGTCCTTCAGATTGCCTTTGTCTAATTTTATCGTCTCAACGGTACTTCTTCTGAATTTTTGTCAAAGACATTTTGTATGTAAAATGTTCCGTTGTATACGACGGTCGTGTTCATTTTTTAATTTGAAACTTAGTTTCTTTGGAATCAAACTTTTTATATCTTATTTGGCCTAGCCTTTGACAGACTTGCCTATTTTCTGTCGGATTTGAAATATGAATTTTGGGTGATCGTTTTGTTATTTGTGTGATATTATAATTTTGATGGATTGGTTGATTAATTTAGAAATATTTTGATGTAGGAAAGATAGATACAAGGTCGGGAAGTAATTTTAATTGTTAAATATGTTGTCGAAAGTCGTGTTTTTGGAGATATTTGCTAATTCGGTGTTTGCGATTATGGCCGATAGATGTCGTTAGCGTTGATTGTAAATGAATGGAATACCTTCGAAGGGTTTTCTGTCTCTCTCGCACTCATGAGTGTTTAATTTTTAATGATGTGATTTCTTATTTGGTCGATTTACTATTATTTGGAATTAATATTTTGAATTGTTACAATTTACACAATAACCACTTTGAAATAAACAATAACGACTAGAACCATAACAAAGTCGATACTTCTAACTACTATGGCCTCTCTGGTATGCGCTGCGAGTGCGGGTTGACAGCGCTGCGTATAACTTGGTTCGGCGTTGATAGCGCCCGGTTAACACGGATTCGCCAGTGTTTATAGCGCTTGTAAAACATGGACCACGGGAGTTCCATTTATCCAAAAAACTGATGTTGAAAATGCAGCGCTAACAGCACTCGTTTAACATGGTTTAAGGAAGAAACTACATTTCCGCACTTGCACTTTGCAGTGCTGACTGGCAAGGCACACAGAACTTGAATAAGCTTATGGATGATGGAAAAAACACTTTGTCACAAATATTTAGTATTGCTCAGTAAAAAAAAATTAATTTCATGTAAGATAAAAGTTGCTTAGTTCTACATTGATTACCGTAGTTAATTTTGGCACTGACTCCTTTTTATATTCTTGCAAAGAATTATAAACTGCACAATACTTTATAATATACAGAACTTTGTTGTAAACGCGAGTAAAAAACAAATATATCAAAGATCTGTATTAAAAAAAAGTGATTACATTGTAATTCTCAAAGCAACACTGCGTTATTGTAGGCCTGTACTGCAATAAATTAAGCTACATAATTGGTGACAAAAATCATCAAATGACACTAATTTTTGAGATACATCAATTTAAAAAAAATGTAAGCAAAACATAAATAATATAAGAATGAAAGGCTAGAGTGTAAAAAGGAAATTAAGTTGATATCTCCTAGGCTTAACGCATTTCAGTAATCATGTAGTACTATTGTTCTGAAAGTGTGGCCAAATCTGTACAATAATACAGATCAAGTTGTTGCCAGGATAGGATGTGTGTCCAACAGTTCACCCGTACCTGGAAACGCAACTGGCCGTGCCTCCAAATTTGTTAACTATAGTGGATCCATCGGGCCTCATGCTTCATGTTGTCTGGATGCTACTGGAGAACATGTGGAAAAAGCTGTTTGTTCCTAAGTGGACTTATATTCTATACTAGGCCTTTTCAAAAATAGGTCAAGTATTCGGATGGTATTGTCAGGGCCGGTTTTTGGCGCTCTAGGCGAAAAAATTTCTGCGCCCTCATTAAAGTGCCTTTGGCGGGGTCTGCCGGGTATGGAACTTCGGGAAAATGTTAATAACTGTTATAACAAAGAATTTGATTTTATAACCTTTGATGAATGACTGGGATATGTAAATAAAACTAATGTAAATTTTACATAAAATACATACAATTTAAAATCCACAAATCTCAATGTATATTATGTTAGTTAAAAAAGTAGTTCTAACAATGGCTTTGCATTTTTCTTTTGTTTTGACTCTTATAGATTAATAATTAGAAATCTAAATTAATATTAGAAAAGCTACATATCACACAGTTTTACATTAGGTATATGGGTTTATAGGTTTTATAATAGCCTAATGTACAGTTCTCGCAATAACAAACAGAAACTAACAGTTAGATTACAGATAGTTTTTATAAAACTTAAAATAATACACAGAGTATAGGTAGTACCATTTAGGATGGCGCGTGGTTTGCGCAGAAGCAGTAATGCCCTACTCCCTCCAACACCAGTCTTTGTCGTTTTGTAAGAAAAATACAGTCTGTGTCAAATCTATCGATTAGAGGGCCGCCGAGCAATTTTTAATATTGGACGCGCTTTCAATTACAAGCTTCTGCACAGTACTAGGATTATTTAAATAGGACAAATTTTATATATTTGTAATCTGCGTGATATGTTGCAACTAACAGTATAAATATCTTCCAGTTTAGTAAATGTTCGGAATTTATACAATAAGAAATACTTCGATTTTTTTAATCAAGACATGAAAAAGTAGTAAAGCGTAAACTTTTTATATTTTTAGGGTAGAAAGAACCTTCCAGCGGCAAAGTTGTAGAAAATTAGTTGATCTACATATTTTATTTCAAACATTTTTCAGTCAGATGTTTGGTTTGTCCACAAATCGCTTGCAAATAAGCGCAACCAATATTATCAGGTAATAGCCTAATGTAAACATATTGTTTTTTTTCTTTTTCTTATATCTATAGTTAATTTATAATAATTAACTGAATTGAAGAGCGGGACAGTTAATAATTTAATGTAATGTAAATATATTGGTTTTTTTTATCTATGCTAAATTCATAAGAAACTACTTGAAGAGTTGGACAGTAAATTATTTAATGTAATGTAAATATATACTATTTTTCTATTTACTTATATCTATAGTAAATTTATAATAAACTACTTTATAAGTTAAATAGCCTTTAATTTAAATCGTATTTTAAGCGTGTTTAGTACATGTTTTATTTAAAATGTCTCGATAACAGAAATTAAATACTGTAAGCCGACATAACTAGGGTTGACTGTACAATGCTCCGTCTAAACTTAGGAGGGGAAGTGTGGTGGGATAGGTACTCTGTCTCACTCGCACTACCCGCCCTACGCGCCATCCTATATAATTTTATCTATACTTGATATTTTTTAATATTGTTTTCTTAACTATGGCTCAAAAGTCACTTTGAAATACTGGTTAACAGTATTTATACTCCTAATGGTATTTTTCTTGCTTTCTGCTAAGCAAATTCTTGAATGAGGGCTTTTGAGTCTAAAGGTGCCTGTACACTGGAGAGTGATTTTCATAGAGTAAGTCTAGCTAGACTGAGTGCGTGTACACTGTAGAGTAATTTTTTCCTAGGTAGAGCATTCGTGGAGTGGAGGTAGACAAGGTACTCACTCCCTAGCTAGAGTACTCTCTGAACCTGTGTAACCTGCAAAATGTAAATGCATTAAGTAGAGCAGCGCTAAAAATTTCTGAGAGCAGTATGAGTCTTTAGGAAATCTGACAATTCATATTTAGTGAAAATATGTGGTCCAATCACGAGTGTACCTGTGTAACCTGAAAAACGTAAATGCACTAGGTAGAGCAGCGCTAAAAATTTCTGATGGCAGTATGAGTCTTTAGGAAATTTGGCAATTCATATTTAGTGCAATACGTGGTCCAATCACAATTGTCTTCGTGGGCGTGGCCGCAATAGCACAAAATGTCTAGCTTTGGTCCAATTTTAGCTGTTGTAGTCGGGGTTTTATATTTCTCTTGGCTTAACGGTATATTTTTTAGATTTTCACCAAAGACTTTTTATTCGTAAAAGGGTTGTTTCTTTCTATAGGCCATATTTATTTTTCTATATAAAATTCGGTTTCCTTGTATTCGTAATTTTCCTATCGAGTTTCGCTTTAATTTTGATATAATTTGGGCAATAGATTCTGAACTTCTAACGTAAATATTTAATTAATAACTTCGAATTGGGTTGATTTTATAATTTTCCTGGATAGATATATTAGTTTTACTTCATTCTGACGTAGGAAATGGGTGTCTAAAATGTCTGGAAGTATTTTTAAATTAAATTTTTTAGTATCGAAAACCGGGTTACTTAGCATTTCTTATACTTTTCTAGGAGTTCAAATAATTACCGCTAGATGTCGCGTGTTCACTGTCGCTTGTAGTTTGAATGGAATTCCAGAAGTATTATCTCTCTCTCTAAATTATTCAATTAAATTCTTCCAACATTAGAGCCCTTTCCAATATTCGACCAGAAGAATGGAGCTAGACTGGTCTAGCTAGGGCACCCAAACACTGTGTACACCGTAGAGTCGGCCATCTACAGATTAGCGCGGTCTCCGCTAGGGTTCTCTAGCAGCTGTGTACACTGGAGAGGAGCTTAGAGCACCCTAGCTAGAGCTACTCTACGCTATAGCTAGGGCAAACATTCTCCAGTGTACACCTACTTTAACTGTCTTGCTATCTCACTTTCAATAGAAATTGTCACCAGACCCACAAGTCTCTCCTGGCACATTGTACTACTCAGATAGGTTTTAATTAGCTTAAGTTTAGAAAAACTTCGTTCAGCACTAGCAACAGAAAGTAACAACGTAAGCAAAATACGAAGGGCTACACAAATTAATGTTAGAAAATCCATTTTCAAGATTATGTTGGTAAATGTAGTTTAGGACTAATTTATTTGCTGTAATATGATTATTATATTAAATTAATTGTGCTCCTTCGTTCGGGTTTAGGATTACAAGTTTTAACAATTTACAACTTTCTTGTACACATTTATTAAATTATAAAGTTAGAAAAAGTTAATCAATAGTTTTATTAATAAATTATTAACTTTTAATTATGTGTTAAAGCCAAATAAATTCCGATGAGAGGATTATTCATGGGAGTACAGCTATATTTATGAATTCTACAGTAGCGCCCCCATGTTTTGAAAAACAAAGCTTGTTGTTTTGTTTACATTTTGCAGTAGGAGACAAATATTCCATAAGAACTGTGCTTCTATATACGTTGGTGATATACACTGTAGCATCGCAACGAGGGTGTGGCGGGGTTGCCACCGCACACTACAACCCTACACTTTTCACTCAGCTACGCACAGCGAGGTTACCTAACTGAGCAGTGTTCGGCATACTTTCCTATTTTCTAAAACAACTTAACATTACCTAATAATTCGTCTGCCTAAGCTAGTACTAGAGGCGCGCAAAAGTACTAAACTTTTATTTAGTTAATGTTTTTAAATCACCAAATTAACAAAAAATCCTAAATTTTGTGGCCTATGTGGCCGCTTATGTTGCCTATATAGAAAATTGTTTACAATATGTGAATGAAATAAAGGTTTGTTTTATGTAGGTTATTATATAGGTTTTTATTTCAACTTGTGACAATCTACAAATAACAGAACTAATATTCAATGTTGACATAGTATTGCATTTAGCGGTTGTATGCTAATTGACAATAATTGGTAATTTGCACCATTATACCATCGATTAAGAAGATAAAAAAAAATTACAAAAGGTTAATTTACAACAAATAGATCGCTTAGCATTCTTGGTGATTCTGATAATGGAGAGTTAGTTATGTCCTATTCAAATTTGTCTTCTAGAGTATAGCATGCAACTTGGATACTCTACTAGACTTTGTTAAACATGGATTAATAGAAGACACACAAAAAATTGGCATTATTTGGATAAACTGAGAACACTGCCTTTTTATATCGATTACAGAAAAACCATTCATTACTAATCCCGGCTACAAAAGAAGTTTCCCCTCTGTTTTATTAATAAGCGTTACTTTGTAACACCGGTACAATAGATTCATTCAGTTATTTTGACTTGTACTGTGTAGGTCAGAATTAATTTGTGGATTTGATTTGAATAGTTGATTGCTAAAGGTGCTATTCAGGGTCAGTCTCGTATTTCAATCAATAATTTCATGATTTTGAAGAACCTGTGAATTTAGGGCCACCTTTTGAATCGAAAAGTTTAGCAGGATATTTTAGATCAGCAGCACAAATATTTTCCTCTTCACTCCCAGTTTTCAGTAACAAGTCTTTCCATTCTACTATTAATACGTTTGAAGGAAGGTTTAAAACCTGGATTGAAATCCGTGTGATTCTGAATGGTTATTAAATATGAGAGGTCATCACTTTCTTCTCTACTGAAAATGATATAACACAAAAAATGAATCCATGAGTTAATTGTTTATCATAGCACAATAACTTCTAAACTCTTTAACATTGTATCAGAATAAACGTAACAGCGTCAATTATTAAAATTAACAAGTTATGTATACTTTACTAATATTATGAAGTACACAGTTGTACCATGGACCACCATTTTGTTTTCAAGATAGAAAATAACTTCACAAATGTATGGTAAACTTGTGTACATTTTTACAATATTTTTGCAAAAGTTAATCCAATTTGTTTCACGTGTCATTGTATCCACAGTTAGTGGCCATTCAAACGTTTAAATATCTTTGTGGATCCGGTATATGAGTGCTGCAACAGTAGTATACAAACTTTATTTTCAAGAACAAGTAAACCGTATTAATCTTTAAATTTTTTTCATTACAAATTTGATTTTCTTCCTTCAGATTTCTAGAAATTAATATTTCCCCCTAAAAACCAGTATACATTTATTAAACCTGCCATTTCTGTACTCGCATGGATATCATTTACGGGATAATTTAGGTTATATTTTAGTAATCTATATATATTAAAAGAATTTGGTTAAAACCTATTTCCAATCGCCCAGCCTCTCCTAATGGACCGATTTTGATGATTTTTGTTTTAAAATGTGTCTTATTACCTGTAGATATGTCATCAAGCATTTACCGAAGTCCTAGGACATTAGGGCTACGCCCCAGTGGCCCTCAAAGTTTCA
>JAGFPH010000049.1:807587-849148 GCA_018207615.1 Philaenus spumarius
TAACTGCTCGATTTCTTCGTCCAACTTCTTCTTCTCCTTGGCTATCTTAGTCTCCTCGGCTATCTTCTTCTCCTCGGCTATGATTTGTTGTTTTCTTTCTTCCAGTAACCGATCTTCTTCCTCTCTCAGTTTCATCAGAATTTCATCTCCTTTAACTATAGATCTCCGTATGCCTTCTAACCTTATTTTTCGTTCTTCAATTTCTGCACTCAACCGTTCTTCTTCTTCTTTAATTCCTTTAACTATAGTTTTATACCGTTCTTCCATTTCATCTTTTGCTTTTTGGATCCTTGATTTTATGCGAGCTTCTTTCATCTCCTCATTTTCCTCTACATTTGTCATCGATAATCGTTGTTCCCTTTTTTTCATTGATTTTTGTACCCACGATTGATAGTTTGATTGCATTTCCTGAAAGTTTGAGATATTGAAACGCTCGGTGTTTTCGGTCTCATGTTCGGGTGTTACTGCTGGGAAGATTGGTCCATATTCCATTTCTTTGTAATAGAAGTCTTGGCTTGGAGAGGGCATTGGAGTCCTATTTCCACTACGAGAATCTTGCTTAGGGCTATATTGTAAACTCGGAGTTTTACGAACACCGGTAAATATTTTTGATGGTCGGGTAGGTTTTCTTGTTATAAATTCAACTATATCATCATCATCAGTAACTTTGGTGGGCTTGCGGACCGTCTGTCTTTCTACTTTTGGATACTTAGCTTTCAGATGGTCTAGATGTTCAACTGTATACTTTGATGGAGTTTGATGACTGAGGCTGGCTGGAACTACAACCCGTTTATTTAAAACCTGTATTTTTTCTAAATTCGAGTGATCTTCAGGAAGTCTTACGTTAGTATATTCTACCACTTGGCCGGGATGATTTGGCTTTACATGTCGTGCCCAGTTTCGTCGTGTTACTATTTTGTTACATATTTTACACAATCGAGTCTTTTTGTTTTCCTGTTGGCTCTTAGATTGTTCCTTTTTTTCTTTTGATGCATTTAAATTTTTACATTCATTTAAATTTTTACATTTGTTTAGATGTATTTTAGTTTGTATATGTTTTGACCAATATGAGGTTTTGTATTCACTATCGCAAACATCACAGTATTTAAGATTTTTCTTAGACTCTGGTTTAGTGGAAGTAGATGTATTTAAAACGACTTTATTATTTTTATTATTTTCATTTTTACATTTGTTTTGATGTTTTTTGGTTTGTATATGTTTTGACCAATATGAGGTTTTGTATTCACTATCGCAAACATCACAGTATTTAAGATTTTTCTTAGACTCTGGTTTAGTGGAAGTAGATGTATTTAAAACGATTTTATTATTTTTATTGATTTTATTATCTGTATTATTTTTATTTTTATTATGACTTTTAATATGCTTACCCCATTCAGACTCTAAAACATTCACACCACATTCTTCACATTCAATCTCATACTTACCCCATTCTGCATTGTCCTGATAAGAACGGTTTGTTTGGTTAATCACACTTGACGCTGACATGTTTACAGAGATGCCGTCTCCCTTACTACTACGGACCTCTTCCGGACGAATTAGTTCGTGGGACTTAGAATAATATTGTTTACTTTCAGTTGACATGTTTTCAGAGATGCCGTCTCCCTTACTACTACGGACCTCTTCCGGACGAATTAGTTCGTGGGACTTAGAATAATATTGTTTACTTTCAGTTGACATGTTTTACGAGATGTCGTCTCCTTACTATATGCCTTTTTATAGGAAGACTTGAAAGTACGAGGGAAGA
This sequence comes from Philaenus spumarius, assembly GCA_018207615.1. Lineage (NCBI taxonomy): Eukaryota > Metazoa > Arthropoda > Insecta > Hemiptera > Aphrophoridae > Philaenus > Philaenus spumarius. Next base: position 809,353 of record JAGFPH010000049.1, read on the forward strand.
TCTAAAAGTACGAATTAGTTCGTGGGACTTAGAATAATTGAGGCGGTAGCTGGAATAAGGGCTTATAGGTCCATGGGCCCTTCTTCTGGCGAATATTTTTCACGGGAGATCGCAGATCAAATTCCTCGGCACTTGTTAGCACAAAGTCCGCCAACCCGGCACCAAATCTCCCGTGCGCCAGAACCGGCATTTCCCTAACTACTTATATATATATATATATATATACATATAGTTATAAAGCTTTATCTATTCTAATTTCTACTTGCTATTTGCCTAAACTGTGTTAGTGACGGGTTTGTAGGTTAGCATACATTTTTATTGATAGCCTAGCTATCAGCTGGCTCTTTAAATTCAAATGTAGGTAAAATTGTGAGTACTATTATCTATACTGTAATATAGCAATAGTTTCAAAAGTTTGGATCTAAATCTAATTTAATATAACCAATTTTCAATAAACGGTATCAGTTAACTGACACAAACTTTCTCCCAACTTACTGTAGTCAAAATAATATTGTTTTTAATCATTTTATTTACGACTTTTTAGAACAAAACAAAAAAATTATATTCTACCTACGTCAATCGTATAAAAAATTATTGTCCCAGGCGGGATTCGATCGCGCGATCTTTGAATTACTGGCCGTGCTCGCTACCGTGGTGCTACCCCGTGCGGCCGCTGCCGCGATGCTAGATTGACAACACAAACTTGTTTATTTTTAAACATTTCCCCATAATTATAAAACGCCGAAGTTTTGATAAAAGCGGGTGGTGTCATTTTGTTTGGCATCTTAAGCACTATAAATACTGAAAATTTTATCAAAATCGTTAGAGCCGTTTTTGAGAAATTTGCATTTTTGTCGTTCTTTATGGGTTTTTAGGGGTAAATTACCCTTAAAAATTCCAAAAAATGAAAAAATCGCCTGGAGATATTAGGGTTTAGTACCTACATACCAAATTTCATGAAAATCGGACCAATAGTGTCCTCTCTGGTCGTGTATACATACAGACAGACTGACAGACAGACACCACTCTAAAAACACTTTTTTGGGTTCAGGGAGCACCAAAACAAAAAATTCCACTAAAAATATTTTTGGGTTCAGGGAGCACCAACACAGATAATTGCACTAAACAGTTTTTTGGGGTTCTGGGAGCACCAAAACAGATAATTCAACTGAAAATTCAAATTCGAACATTTTTACGAAAACAATACTTTCTCCATATACTACGTATAGGGTGGAGAAAGTAATAAACACATATGGACAAAAACAAATAGGTTTATTAAAAGAACAGGTTAGCCAACTTTATACATTAGTAAACAATGTAAGAATGTAGTTTTGTACTATGGACGCACTATTTGTCCAATATTAACGTTTTTGTAAAGGCCTGCAAAGATTCAGTTAGACTATTTTTCATTGCAACTAGTTCGTTCTGAAACTCAATTCATGAGAGTCTCCATCTTGCATGCCAGCAACTAGACGGATTTGTAAAGTTTAGCCATTTGGAAGAAGACAGTTTTGAAACAGGATTTGAATGCAAATAGACCTGTTTGATTCTGTTTTCAATTTTAAACATTTAATTTATATAACATTGAGTGAGTTTTGCAACTTGATTTTCAACCTGTTTTAAAATGTGTATTTCAATAGTACCAATCATTGAATCAAAATACAATTTTATTTTAAATTTTGTCAACTAGCCGGTTTTGGAAATGAACGACTCATTTACATTCTGTTTCTTAATATGGCTCTCTATTAGCATCCTTGGCTTTTTTTATACGATGGAATTGTTCATCTCTCTTTCAAAATAAAAAAAATTTAAAGGTTTTGAAATTTAAACCTTGATTTAATATTGTTGTCTGCTTCTAAAAAATTGTATATTTACATTGCTGCTATTTTAAAAAATTATTCCTTAACCTTTGTGGTTTAGTTTTCTATTCTCTAAGCCTTTTTAATAAAAATGTATTATATGTCTCCCTGGAATTTGCCCATGTTACATAGCTCTTCAGATGTATTGAAATACAGATGAATATTATTTTGCTTGTAGACTTGATATTTAATGTTTACTGAACCAGAAATTCAAATTAACTTCTTCAGAAATTATCTTCTTTGTTTAATTTTATGTAGGTGCACTTCGAAGTAACTTTCAGTAATTTAATATTCTTTTCTATTTGGTATAACAACTTCTTGACACTTATGTATAAAATCCAAATACCACTCACTGACTCACTCATCACGAAATCTCAAAAACCACCAAATGGATTGGAATGAAATTTGGTATGTAGCTTCCTCTAGGGCCCTAGGTGCTCGCTAAGAAAGGTTTTCAAAAAATTCGAAATTTTAGGGGGGTTTGGAGGGGTAAAAGCTAAAAAAAAACATCAAACGGATTGGAATGAAATTTGGTATGTAGCTTCCTCTAGGGCCCTAGGTACTCGCTAAGTAAGGCTTTTAAAAAATTCAAAATTTTAGGGGGGTTTGGGGGTCAAAGTTACTAAAAATCCCCATAAGAAATACATAGAGTATTAATATATTTATTGATATATTTTTTTGTTAATATGCTTAATATGTTAGCTTCACTCCCTACCCCTCCCATCTCTACTTCCCTCCAATCGCTATGCCACACTATTTTTATTGTGATTTGTCTATCCGTGCAAAGCCGGATCGGGCCAGCTAAATTATAAATCTATATATATAAAAGCCAAATACCACTCACTGACTGACTCACTCATCACAATTTCTCAAAAACTGCTGAACAGAATGCAATGAAACTTGGAATATAGCTTCTTCATAGGTAATATGTGCTCACTAAGAAATCTTTTGCGTTTAAGCATATTAAAAAATAAATCCGAAATTAAATTTTTCTCTAAACTACAAATGTGAAACGAGCTTAGGCTTCTTACATTCCATCTTTTCAAATGTTTGATGCTTATGGTATACAAAGTACGTAAAAGGTTATTAATGTTTTTAGCTAAAAATCGGCTCTAAATACAAGATTTAAAAAATCAATAAAAACCAAAATGGCGGCTGGCATTTCTCTTTGACTGATGGAGTTGCTTCTTTCAACTGATTAGATTTGAAATGTTTACAGTTTTTTCTCATATGTTAAAATCCCTTTTCGTTTCAGTATTTACATAAACATGTTTATTTTATTCAATCTACGATAAGACTGTTGGACTCTGTTACCTCTCCTCTCCACCCCTCCCCTGCCACTTATCAGCTGATGCACCCAGCCTGACCATCCCAGATTCAGTTCTGTTCCAGGCATTGCTTGCTCTGCTGGACTCAATCCTTATTCTGCTTATATTATTCTTCTTTGTTGCTTTTGGATTCTGCTATTAGGCTTCATCCCGAGTATTGTCCTTTTCTAGGATTGCTGTAGGATTTTTTTTAGTTTTTATTCCAAACCTTTGAACCTACAGTAGTTTAATCTTTCAATTTATCACAAGAGCATTTTCTAATTATTAACACAAACTTATTATTTATTTTCGTTTTTTCATAAATCAGTATATAGGCCTACATGTTTTGTACATATGTGAGTTGGTTTCTTATTTCTTCATCTTAAACGCTTGAATCTTCGTATAGTTTTTCAGCTTTTTATAATTTGCTACAACATTTTTAATTTTAACAAATAATTGATTAGTTATTTTTAGTTAACTTTTTATAGGGTTTCTTTGGTTTTTATCCAAAATGTCTGAAATATAATTTTTATTCTTTAAGTGTTATACTTTGCACCGCATTTATAATAAAAAAGCTACATTTATAATTTTAACAAATAATTAATTAGTTATTTTTAGTTAACTTTTAATAGGGTTTCTTTGGTTTTTACTCTAAATGTCTGAAACATAATTTTTATTCTTTAAGAGTTATATTTTGCACCACATTTATAATAAAAAATTAACCCTTAATTAGGTAGCTATTTTTACCCTGCTTCTCATAGGTCCTAATTGCAGTCTAGAATGCCAGAGGTTGAACTGATTATTATTGACGGCATAGAGGTCCCCACGATGTAATTCAGATCCCCGAGGATGGTGGTGCGTGTCTGTTCTCTTCCCTTTCTTACTCTATACATGGCACCGTCTCGCAGGCGGCTCAGGTGAGAGCTCAGATAGTGAATAGTGTCAAGAATAACTGGCGGAAGCTCAAGCCATTCACCATGACGCTGCAGATGGTATCCTACACCAAAAAGCCTCAGTACTTATCTGAAATGGCTAAGCCACATACATACGGTACATCCTCTTAACTAAGAATAGCTTAAGAGATCTTCCCTTATCATTTTGAAAAGTACCGCGGCGGCGAGCTTCTGGCTACGTACGGTGAAGATACACAGGCAGTAAAAAGGCTACGGTTTACAGGAGATTTCTCGGTAGGACACTTTGATGTACAACTCCTATGGTGCAACAAACACATACTGCTTTATCAACACCCACAACCCCTGATAAAGTGATGGACTGCCATGCATCCGGTTCCTACTCTCTATCTACTCAACCTGAAAATCCTCCTGAAGCACAAACTCAATTTGCTCTTTCCACCGATTCTGATGAGTCTGATTGTCTTCAAAAGCTCCAGGGAGGAAAGGCAAGAAACTTAGGAAACGTTTCACTAACTCAATACATAAAAAACAAGTGACAGATGCTGCTTCTACATATACAAAAAAGAACCTCGATGTCAATAGAAAGGCTGTAGATAAATATACAACAGGTCACCCCGATGTCTGAAGGAAGGCAGTTGATAAATATACGAAAGCTAACCCCGGGGTGAACAGGAAGGCTGTCAAAAAGTACACAAAGAACAATCCTCAAATTAACAAAGCTGCAGTAATTAATTACAATGAGAAAAGGGGCCAAATTGCACTACTTCTATGGACGCTCTAAAACTTTCTGCCTTCAAGTATAACCCAAACACTGATTATGCTCAAACCAAAACTGTTGATATAGGTTCACAAGTAGTTTGTTCCTTTTGTCAAGCCAAAAAATGGAGGGATGAGTCTCCCAGTATGTGCTGCAAAAGTGGTAAAGTACAGCTTCCTTCTATCCTGCAGTACACAGAACCTCTCCACAACCTTCTAAATCACCGGTATCCTTTGTCAGAGCATTTCCTCACTAACATTCGGAAATATAATGGGTGTTTCCAAATGACATCCTTTGGGGCCAAGGAGGTGAGCGAGATAAATTGTATGCCCACGTTTGAAGTTCAGGGCCATGTATATCATAGAATAGAAAGCCTGATGCCAGAAATACAACAACAGCCCATATTCTTACAAATATACTTCCTTGGCGATGAGAGCAATGAGCGAGACATATGATGCAAAAATTTCCCCGGTGTTAACCCAGAGCTGGTTAAAGAGTTACAGGATATGCTCCACCACCACAACAAATATATTCAGGACTTTAAGACTGTTATGGAATCAGTTCCCAAAGATCAACTAGACTTTAAAGTAGTCATAAGCACTGACAGGAAACCAACGGACGCGCATAGAAGTCGCTTGAATGCCCCGACTACTAAGGAGGTTGCCATATTAATAATTGCCTCTTCCGCGATTGCTGCTACATTGCTTATGGAGGCAAGAAAGCTCCCTCTGCCTTCAAGTTGCCTTTTAATTTTAACTGCTTTGAGTCTGCAATCTGTAAAATCTCTAAGCAAAGTGAAATGGCTCAGGTTCTTCGAAATACTAAACTTATTATGTGGGACGAGTGCACGATGGCCCACAAAGGAGCTGTTGAGGCACTAGACAGAACACTCCAGGACATACGGAATCATAACCAAATAATGGGTGGAGTGATTGTGCTTCTGGCTGGTGACTTCAGACAGACGTTACCTGTGGTACCGCGGATGAGGTGAAGTCTCAAGTCATCAATCTTATGGCCCAAAGTTAAAGTCCTGTCCTTAAAAATGAATATGCATGTTCATCTTCAGGGTGTCTTGAGAGCAGAAGTTACTTGAAGAATCTTGAGGTGAGGAGTTTTCGAAGTTACTTCTAAATATTGGTGATGGCAAGTTGGCGGAAAAGGAAGGAAAAATAAATATACCTGACAACCTTTGCTCTGTGGTGGAAGATCTTATCAGCTTAATTGGCCAAGTATATCCCGATATTTGTCAAACCCAAAGTCATGATGCTTCTTGGCTAAAAGAGAGAGCTATTCTCATTCCAACCAATAACTCAGCAATTTCTATAAATCTTAAGTTATTGGAGAAGCTCTCAACTGAGCAAATAAAATATGAGTCTGTGGACTCAGTGGTGGATGTTGATGATGCTGTACATTATCCTGTGGAATTTTTGCACACTCAATCCACCAGGATTACCACCTCATTTCCTTCTCCTTAAGATTGGTGCTCCAATAATGCTGTTGCGTAACCTTAATCCTCCAAAACTGTGCAATGGGACAAGATTGCAAGTGACAGCTCTGTTCAGGCACGTCATTGAAGCGACAATATTCACAGGCATTGGCCAGGGAGAAACTGTTTTCATCCCTCGCATTCCTCTCACCCCTACTGATTACCAAGTTCAATTTAAACGGCTGCAGTTCCCAATTGCACTTTGCTACGCTATGACTATTAACAAGGCACAGGGACAGAGTTTGGGAGTAGCTGGCAAGATCTGCGGAGTGACTGTTTCTCCCATGGCCAGTTGTACGTTGCGTGCTCCAGAGTCAGTTCTCCTGACACCTTAGTACTCCTTCAGCCTGAGAGAAAAACCAGGAATTTATTTTACAGAGAGGTCCTAACAATTGAGTAGAGGGGAAGAATCTGAAGGATAAATTAGATAGAAAAAAGCCTTGACTGTTGATAAAGCGGAAGTTGAAACCTACCATAATATCCTACATGCTCTCAAAATTGCTAATGTAATTAAGTGAAAGTCAAACTTAGTAAAACCTTCAAATTAAAACGATATATATAAAACTTTTTCATGTTAGATAGTAGTTTAAAGGAATAAAATTTTCAGTGCTTTCCTAAATAGCGAAGTCTTTTATTTTCATGACCACAGTAGGATAGGCACGGGTATTCAACAAACACTTAAAAAAAATACAATCACTTTAACAAGACTGAAAATACCAACCACCACGGGCAACGCCGTACGGGTCAGCTAATATATGTATATAGCTTCACTCTTATTTTTCCACATGTCTAATTAATGATTCTTCTAGTTTATAGGAGATCTGGTTAAAAACCCTTAAAAAAAACAATTTTAAACTTTTCAAACTTTCTATTTTGTATTTTTAGTCATGTTTGGTTTGCCTTTCATTTTTATCACATAAATATATGCGTTTTATTATTAATTCGATAGAGCTAAAGCCTAATTTTAGTATTAGTCATATGTTAACTTTACAATGTTTGTTTATAAATTTTAATGGTGAGTTTAGTTAATTTAGTTGTTCAAGAATGCCATATCTCAACATAAACAGGAAAATCGTGTTGCTGAAGAAATTGATGAACCCATGGAAGAAATAAACATTCGAGTGTAATGATAAGAGCTTTTTGCAGAACTTAAGCATAAGTGATTTTTTTCTTTAGATATCCAGAAAGATTGTTACTAAATATAATAAAATTTAACTTTATTGTTATTATACCTGAATTTATTTTCATGTGTACTCTGTAACTGTTGTTTTGTGGTACTTTATTACATATAATAAAACTTTTATATATACATTTATTTTTTGTTTTTAAACTTATTCCTATAATTTTATTTACCATGATGGTAATGACTTTCAAAACTGCCTAGATGCATTTTCAGTGTCAAAACGCGCTCTTTGCAAACAATCCATTTCCAAAACTAGCTAGTTTCTAAAAACTGTTCCAAAACTGTCTAGTTGCATATTAAAAATGGTTATTACTAATAATTGTTATCAAAGTATAACGACTTGAAACCTTATTAATTGAAATTCTAAGATGCTCAGGATATCATAAACCTTCAAATGAGGAAAAAATCTTAGACTTGATTATTTTCGAGTTTTTCTCGAAAGTACACTCAATGCAACCAGCCGGTTTTGGAAATGGACGACTCGAATAGAGAACTTTGTTTAGCTAAAAATTGAAACAGGATGTGATGAAAACAGCAGTGCATTGTAGGGATAAAAAGTATATTCAGAGAGTTGGATGGAGATCGTCAGATCGTTCGGCCGTATGTTACGCTCAAGTTCTACATTTTCAGTTGTGCATGTTTTATTTTATGGTTTTGTTGCTTAAGGGCATTAGAATGGTGCTTTGTGAATAAATAAACAAGAATTGCAATGGTGATTTGAGAAGTACAGGAGTTTAGTTAAGTTTGGTACAGGATAGGCCTGAGGAGATATCGCATCGAGATCAAATGGCTAAATATGAAACAGTTGAAGTGTGTATGGCTTCTAATAATGAACAAGAAAGAATATAAATAGCAAGAAGAAATGACAAGAAGAGCCCTGGATTGAAGAAGTAGTGAAGAGCCCAGGAACTCTGGATGAGGAGGGGGGTTTTATTCAGTACAAGTCTGAATCGTGACCTAGGGATGCGTCTCTGGGTAAGATAACGTCCAAGAAGACTTCCCCCCTTTTCTTAAAAGCATCAAGACAATGCGCTATATACTTGCAAATATAGAAATGTTTAACGTTAACAATCAAGAAATTTTAGTAATTTGAAAGATTGTCTGATAATATTGAACTACTGTATATATTTTTGTCATTTGTAAATTTTAATTTTCTATCATTTAAATTTGATAATCAGCGTTATTTCTATATTAATAACTGAGAAGTCGAAGTCATAAGTATATTTTTCTGTGTTTTTTATGCTTTTGAAAGGTTTGATATGTTGTAAATTTCAAGTTTATAATAATGAATAAAATGTTGCACTAAATCTGCATTTTTCAACCGTCATGTTAGTCTGAATTTCATTCGACATCCACAATTAAATTTCCAAAGTACTTCCACAGTAATCGAACCACACCCGAAATTTGTAAAAGTAAATTAATTAATATTGTGCAATAGTGAATCACATGGGTGGATTTCGTACTCTTTTCCTGGCGGCAAAAGTAATCAAGCTCAGAAATCATAGTTAATGCGCGTGAGACTGGTGCCATACTAGATGGAGAGTGGGAACTGTAACTGTGATCACAGATTGTAAAACGTCACAGATTGGTAAATATGTAGTATGTCGACTGCAAGAAGAAACAAAGTTGGGTATATCAAACTACAGGTTTGTTTACATAATTATTGAAATAGAAGTTATAAAGTTGAGTTATTTTATCTTTTTGATAAATAAATGTTTTTAAATTGAGATTAATATTTAACAAAATAAATAAGAAAACTCACTTTTTACATAATTTTTTAATAATTTAAAATATATTTTTATTTATTTTTGAACTTTGAAATATTTTAAATATTTGGAACTTTTTACAGTTTTAACATTATATTTTCATTTTTGTAACATCCTAGTATTAAACAGCTAATAACCTTTTGTTTATGTAGTATTTAATAACTTTTAGGAACTTTCCGGTAACTTGGAAATCTATATTAACTTTTATTAGATTTGAAATTAAAAACTTTTACTTTAAATTAATGTAAATATTTTGAGTAGCCTTAAGAATCAATTTTAGTACTTAGATAAAATTTAAAGTGCATAGATATTAGCCAGGGACCAGTAAGGTTCTAATAAGCAAGTAAATTTTGCTACCCAGAAAAGTAAATAATTCATATTTGTGTTTATATTAAATATAAAATATTAAACCTTTGGGTATATATATTACAAAGGTACAATTTATTTTGTTATTTAAAAAAAGAAAACAATCAAAATAATTATTAATTGTTTACTACAAAACTTGTAATAATTGATTTTAATTGATATTTTGTTTATAGTTTGGGCTGCCAATGTGAGTTATTAAAATTTATTTTGTATTATACTCTCTAAATTACCTAATAATTATTAGTAAGTGTATGTCTTTGCTCTTGGGCAGAGTTGGGACTAACGAATAGAAAAACTAACGAATAGAGTAACTAGTTAGTTTTTTGACTAACTTATAACTCTACTCGTTAGTTTTTTTTAGCATTAACTTCTAACTGTAACTAGTTAGAAAAATGACTAACGAATAGAAATTCTAACGAGTTAGATTTATAAGCAAAGGAATATTTTGAAAAGGACCATTTCGGTCAACAAACAGCAGAAACTTGAACAATGGGTTTGTTTAGTCGGAGTTGGCCCGTTATGATTTCTCGGAATAGCGATAAGGAAAGTGCGCTTAACTCAAGGTTGTGTGAGGGGCTGGAAAAGAAAGGACAAGGGACTAGAATAGAATGTTGGGGGGAGGGGGCAGGGTTGTTGACTTTGTCACAAACAATCACGAGCACACTTTCTCTTTTTACTTTTAGATCACTCGGCGCCTCGGCGCATCAGCTTCAGCTATGTGTACTTTGGTTTTTGAGAGGGGTTGAGATACACAATCAGTAGACCGGTTGTCGCCGTACGCCGTGGTACTAACTTACTTTTTGTACTTTCAATCTTGTACAATTAATTGCCCAAGTGGTGTGGAAAGTGTTTACTGTTTTGTAGAACTGTTTGTAGTGCTGGCGTGTTGTTTATAGTTTAATTGAAATTTCTTTTATATAGTTTAAAGTTTAGATAGTTATAGATTGTTTAGTAGTAGGCCTATAGTTTCATTTGTTAAAATGAATGAAGTTTTGTGGCCAAATTTGAGTAAACTGTTTACTCAAATTAACCGGGACAGCAACAGTAACAATGTTACGTTCAAGTGCCTTTTATGTTTGCCGAAGAACAAGCAAGTTAAAGCGTCTGTTACATCGGCTTCCAATTTAAGGGCGCAATTTAATACTTTTAAATAAATAGTTAATACTTACAACTTTATGGCGGTAGGTAACTTTACTATTATAGAAATAGAACACGTAAATAAATGTCAAACTATTTAGTGTTGACTTTTTTAGGCTGTAGAGGGTTTGAAAAGTCTTCAAACCAATTTATAGAGATCTCTGATCTTATAAAATATTTTTTAAAGTCATGGCTTCTTATATATTTATTATTATATATTTCTAATATATATATATTAATGGGATATGAGTAGAAATAAATTATAAAAAATCTACATAAAGGCCTACCTATTATATTTTCTTAGTTTAAAATTGTATCTAGGCCCTTTTAAATTTATATAAATTATAAATATTACATCTTTTATAAATTAATTATAAGTGTTTGTTTGGGAGTACCGGTAAATAAGTTATTATTTTCTTATAGTAGTCTACATGTTATTTACTACTAGCCTATATAAATTAATGTTTTGCAATTTCTAGTTACCATTGTTTGGTCTAAAAAAATAATTTATATGTTACTGTACTTTGCACATTTTGTAGATTTTTCGTTTTTTTTAAATTTGCAAATAAAAACAAATGTTTTACCTGACACAAACATTCTAAACAATACCTGGAAAATATTTAAAATAACATAACAATATGTAATTTTGTTTACTTTTTCTAGTTGAAGTAAATAAAAAACCGACTAACTTATAACTTTATTTAGTTACTTTTTTTGGAGACTAACTTCTAACTTTAATCAGTTACTTTTTTGCTGACTAACTTCTAACTTTATTCAGTTAGGATTTTTCCTGGCTAACTTATAACTCTACTCAGTTATTTTTTTGATCGACTAACTCTAACTTCTATCAGTTACTTTATTAGACTAACTTTCCCAACTCTGCTCTTGGGTACAAATGTAAAATGTTTAATGTGTTTGGCTTGTACTCAGAAATAGATTGTTACTAATCGGTCAAAGCCAGTTCGTTGTTTACATCTTACATCAGACGATTTGCACAGTTAATTGTGCTAATCATGTTTTGTTCAAATGTTGAAGAAAAAACTGCAAATATCATAGGTCACTGAATCATCTTTAATATTTACTTCAGCTTTGATTAAAACAGTTACATTGATTTCATTCGACCGCACTGGTTAGATCCACCGGTAGGTTGATGACGTCAGAGTGGTGGATTCTACCAACAACTTTGCGGCCGAATGCATTGGTAGAATGTAGCGGTAACTGAAATGTCAAATTCGTAAGATACATATTACACTATCAAATAAACGTCAAATTTCTTTGATCAAAGATTTTACATGAAAGAAATTTGACGATTCTTTGACATGTCGTGTAAACTTTGACAAATATTTTCAAAAAAGAATAAGAATAAAGTACTAAAATATTATAGTACATAACTTCAAAATAATATAAGTTTTATTTTTCTCTTTCCTTTTATATTTACAATATGATGCCAAAATTGACATAGAGTGTTGAAGCTATGAAAACTTTAATTTTTCATTATGAAAAAGAATATTGTTAGTGAAACATTCATACGAATGCCTACAAAAACTGCGATGTTAAAGCAAAAACCTTTAGAACAAATTACAAATGTTGTTTTGCAGTCTGTAATATTGGGGTTGACAGTATAGCCTAGGTTTATGTTTTTTGTAAGACATTAAAGAGACTTTCGTTATGTTTACTTTATTGTAAACGTATATTTACCAGTTTTTAAGATTAGTTTTTGAAATCTTAAAACCCGTTACTATATGAATTACGATCTTTCAACTGTAATTTTGTAATAATAGTTAATAAATAATAAAAGTATTAGAATAAACTGAAACATAACCATAAAATACATCTAATTAATATCCAAGTTCATCAAATTATTGGACAAATATGTAATATGTATTCTTTGATAAAAGTTTGTCAAAATATTTGACGAATAACTTTGATAGTGTAATATGCCATGTATGGTTTTAGCAGCCATGATTTCTACTGTTGTGGTAGATGATGTATCACTAATTTATTGCGGTGGAAAAAATGGCGTCTGATAGGGGAAGTGATGTCATCTACCGAAGTTCGGTTAGTGGCATTCAGCCGCACTGATACCTACCGATAGCTACCGGTGAGTTCGGCTGAATGCACCCATTGTCAATATGCATTCAGATTTTAAATATTGTTTGATAACTGAACATGTTTCCTGTACACTACATATAACATACAGTAATCAGCTGTTTACACTAACAGTTAATATATAGCATTCTTTAATAATGTGTATTTCTGATTTTTTATAGCTTTGAGGTTATATGTAGCCCAACACCCGTAGGTTTATACCAAAATAAAATTAGGAACAATTAAATAATAAAGTTTATACAAAGAAAATAATGCAGAAATAGGTTAGTTTTACGCTTGTTATTCAATTTTAAGTCAAATATAGTAAATTGAATAAATATGAAAAAGAAGTTACTTTATTACAAATAATTACTGTTAATTAATCTCAATATTATTAATTTAGAGATTATTTATTAAATTTGTTTACTGTACATTATTTTGTAGTATTATAATTACATGGTTTTTGCTTTCTGCCAAGAATCTCCCCAGACATAAACACCATGTCTTCGAACCAAAACTGCAGACGTTTCTGGGTAATTTTCCAATGCCAAAGCCAATGAATCAGTCAAATCTTTCTCCCAAGGTGTGTTTTCTATTATAGGAACCACCAACTCTTCATCATAGCGATAATTGCGATTTAATTTCTGATTTTTTATTCCCTAAAATAAAATTTATGTTAAATACTTAGCCTTATGTTTAATTTTTGGTCACCTCCACAATGTATTTTTAAGTATCATGTGTAAAAGCCATCCCACAATCCTTGTTTTTCGTTGTTTTTATATGACGGCCGTTTCGACAATTTTAATCAATCATTATCAAATATCCAGCTGTTTGCACACTTGGAACTTTGTCAAAATTAAAACATTTATACATACATAAAACACTTAAATGTTCATTACAAACATATAAAGTTAAAATCACATTAGAACCGCAGCAGAAGGTATTTGGCACATGTTACCGTGTTCAGTTCAATCTCGCACTGTCGGACGTTAGTGTCTTAAGTTACCGTATTTGGATAGCATGGTTAGTCAATCAAATTTAACTTGGCATTTTTGTCCAGCTCCTGCAGAATATCAAAAAGTGTGTGTGACTGGAATTGGGACTTGCGGTTTAACCCTCAAAGTGGCAGACTGCGGTCTTGAATGCAATCTCTCGGGCGCAAATGCAATCCGCTCGAACTTTAGTGAGAATTTGCATATATTTGCGTAATCGATCATGTAATCCACTTAAAATCATCCAATCGTAATAAAACTGGCACCATTGAAAAGGAAATGAATTAAACTTAAATTTTTGTATTTACAACTTTTTCGTAAAACGTATATTTACATACGTAATCATCGTTTTAAAATATGCATATCGGGCTACAGCTATTTCTGCGTGCGAATCTGCATACAATTGTACTGTTATTTCCCACTTCTTCAACGTTCAAGCCCACCTACAGAAGTATTTATATCGAGATTATAAAGCTACCATTGGATTCGTCAAGATTTTATCTTTCTAATGGTGCCTTCCAAACAGATGTCACTATTTTACAGGATTTATTCAAAAGATTTCTGTAAACCCTTGCGATTGGCAGGGTGTCTAGTGATATGACCTTTTGAAATTCCCTGACTTTTCCCTGACATTTCCCTGACCAATTTTAGAAAAAGCACAAACAAAACCATGCTAATTTAATTTTAGTAAATCAATCAAATTATATTGGTGAGCAAATAAATTTTTAGGGAATTAATTAAATATTTAATTAAACACGGTAATATTATAACAGTTCAATATTTAATACTAGTATCTATGTTAATGTACCAACCACCAGCAGTTGCAAATTATGCATTTATGACTATAAATATTGAATTACTCAAATTTTATATTATTACATTATAACAAAAGAAATAACTAGAGTAATTGATTTTTGTAATCCAGCTACCAGTACTACAGATTTGCATTGAATATTTAATTAATTGATACGAAGATACCCAAATTCGAAAACACTTAATAATAAAACTAACATTTTTAGAAATAGTTCGTTAGAGAAAGGTTTCAAAGTCATATCACGGCAAGTACATTGGAACAAGCTGCCAAAATCACATGCTTAACTTGCCGATAATTGTTTTTGTGTATCAGAATACATAGTTTTCTTATTGATTAATTTAGAAGTTCATCTTATCTTTAATGTTTATTTTCTCAGTTAAAAATTGTATTAATCTATGATTTTAAATAGTTATTTTTAACTATTTTCCTTAGAAATGTTATTTTTCCCTGACCTTAACCAAAATTCCCTGACTTTTCCCTGATTTTTCCAGAAAAGTTAAATTCCCTGACTTTTCCAGGTTTTCCCTATTTTCCCTGTTGCTAGACACCCTGGATTGGACAGTTTTTCAACCAATGAAACAGCCCATTTGTCAACCGATATAACGCCTACTATATCACATGTTTTGGCAGATTGCTTTACACCATTTTGTAGAGAAAGATTGACCTTTCTAACGGTGGGAATTGAACTAGAAATAACCAGTTTTTTGTTTGTCTAGACGGCAATGAAAAGTACATAATTAGGGAATTCTAATGAGATCGTTTTTAAAAATATGCTTGCAAAACGCTATAAACGGGCTTTTCAATTTTAACTTTAACGATGCCAGTTCTAGAGTTAATAAAATATCAGGGTCCGTTTTTTGTTGTTTGTAGATCTCGCATTCTTCTCTGGCGTTTATTACGGGTCCTTTTCTGCATTTCTGTATTATTTCCAAATTTGATTTTATGTCTGCATATCCGTGGTTGGTGTCAATAAGATGTTCGGCAAATTTGGAATGTTGTGATCTATTTGATGTAGATGAAGGAAGGTACTCTTTGAACCGTGTACGGAATGAACGTCCTGTTTGTAGGGTAGCCGTCGCATTTTATTTTATAAATTAGGGTAGTCATCACATTTTATTTTATAAATGCCATTACCATCAAATTTTTAGTTTTTGGTGGTCTTAGCAGTTATCCGATGTTATGGGAAGTGCGATATGCGACGTGGTACCCTTGCTTGTGGAATATGTTCCGTATTGGGAATTCTAAAGCTCTGTTGTATTCCATTGTTACGTATTTTATTTTGGGAGGATCAGGTGCGTTCAATCTTCATTTTTTTTTTTTTTTATTCGTTTCTTAATGAGTGTATCTATTGTACGGTTCTTGTAACCATTGGATGTGACTATAAATTTAATTGTGTTTAATTCGCGATTGTAGTCGTCAATGTCCATGGGTATGCTGAGTAGTCTGTGCACAAAGCTTTTTTAGACGGCAAGTTTGTGGACTATGGAGTGATTGGATGTGGCATATATAGTGTGGTTGGTTTGGCTGGGCTTTACGTAAATTTTGAATTTGTGCTTGTTATGCGATTTCATTATTGTGAGGTCTAAATAATTCAAGCTGTAGTTTGATTCAATTTCCTGGGTGAACTGTACGTAGGTTGGGGTATAACAAATTTAAATAGTTCAACATCAAACTTATTTGTTTTGTGGTATTGTTAAATAAACATATAATGTCGTTGACATATCTGTAGTATTACTGTATTCTGTCAAAGTTCTTGTTATATTGTGCCATTATATGAGTGGTTTCAAAAATATTTCAGCCATTATGCCGGAAAGTGGGAACCCATTGCTAGACCTTGTTGCTGGATGTAAAATTTGTCGTTACAGCAAAAATAGTTTTGGGTTAAGCAAACGTTGAGTAAATGTATTAGTTTGTTAATTGAATCGCAATTCAACTTGTTATTTATTCGTGCGTATGTAACGTGCTGGCATTTGCCAGCCATTTACAAACAAAATTTATTAATAAAAATAAAAAAATAAATAAAATTTTGACAAGTTTTTTCTAAGTTAACTTAATAAAAAAATAACCTTTCTTGCTGCGTAACAATTACTTGTAATCTCATATTTTCAATTTATATACTTTACTTTATTTATGTATTGCTAATTCAATTCTACAAAATGTTATTCCCTTAACCACAACAAAAACAATCAAACATAACCCCAAAATTGAAAATAGGTTATGTTATAGTCAGATCTGTGGTTGTCACAGCTGACTACCAAATCTCTGTTACGCAGATTGGTTTATTCATCTGTGCGCTCGGTTGTCAACTACTGGGTCTGTGATTCTAGAAAGACGAGATCTGTGTTCTGTTCACAGATCTCCTCCCCCGGAATCCAAGACTGCGGCTACAACCGACGCCATTTTATTTTTTACTAAAACTACACTGACTCTAATTTTTTCACAAGGTTCATTTTACCATGAAGTACTTTACCAGGAAGGGAAAGGACTCAAATCAACGAAACATAATAGTTGGCATTTTAAATTTACTCCTCCATTATTAATTTCTTTAAATTTACAAAACAAAAATAAGAACCTTGGCAAATCATGTTTAACAGTTTACAAAAATCATTCACTCACACATTCAACAAATCTTAGTATAACATACAAAAATTAACATCATATTTCATAGCTTCCTGAATGCAGACTCTCTTTATTACATTTATTTACTTACGTACGTTTTTTGACTTTATAGTGCACTTTTGAAAACTTACAACAAAGATATTGAATTTACTTTTAATACAACGCTTTTGATTTTATGCATAAATTTTTTTATTGAAACGGTTTTAAAGTTCGTTAATTGTTTAGCCTCACTTATCACTGAATTTATTAATGGACACGTAGATATAGTTCACTCCAAAACACAGTTCATTTTCGACAAGTCACCTTACTGGTCGGCCATTACTATAACTTTTTTAGCCACGCTTACAACCGAAATTTATCTAAGTCAATATCTTTGACTACAGATGTCCGATTTACAACATTCTGCACTTTAACGTGAATTCACTGTCTCTACTATCTTTCACCAATGATTAAATTGTATTTACTACAGAAATACCGCACTCTCCATACTTATGGAAAAAATGTACTCAGCACATTATAACAGGTCTGTCCGGCAGGACATCTCACAAGCAAGTGAAGTAGACGCTCCCTCGAGCTATGAACGCTGTAATAGAGATGACGTCATATGGCGCGACTTGTTTCCACCAATCCTGACTGTCTTGTTATTATAAATCGTCTTAATCTGTACTGGTTTCGAGGCTAATGTCTATTTTATTATAAACTGAATCCTTGGTTGAGGCTATATTCTGATGACGTAGTCTCTTTATATTTAAAAACATATCTAAGTTCTTCGTCTCTTATACTTATGATTTTTTACTTGTTAAATACTTTTTTATGAATGAATTATTATAAAATTAAACTTGTCTGCATTCCCCCTTTGAATTTCTATGTTTATTATTTTTTACAAAAATGTGATCTTTTAAGATAGGCTAAATCATCCAAAATTTACTTTACTACTCCCTTTACGTTATACCCCTTTTTACTTTATTAAAACCCTGAAACTCACATATATTACACGTAGGATTTTTTCAAGTATTGATATAGTTTCACCTATGGGGATGTTTGCGTACATATTGACGATATCAAATGATATCAATGTGGAGTTGCAGGGTATGTTAACATCTTTTATTCTGTCTATAAGGTCTAAATTATTTTAAATATTATAGCTCTTGTTGAAAGTTACGTTTTTCCTTATTATTCTATCTAATGTCTTTGATATCCTATATGAAGGTGCGTTCATAAAGTTCACCAGGGGTATAATAGGGTGTCCCGTTTTGTGTATCTTAGGTAGCACCTTGAGCTTTGGGATTGAAGGTATAATCATCTTATTAGCTCTCCTTTGGGATTCTGTAAGGAGGTGTTTGCTTGAATTTATAGCTGATTTGAAATCGTTGTTGAATTTATTAACTTAAGACACTACCGTCCGACAGTGCGATTTTGAACTGAACACGGTAGCATGTGCCGAAACCTTCTGCTGCGGTTCTAATGTGATTTTAACTTTATATGTTTGTAATGTACATTTAAGTATTTAATGTACGTGTGTTTTAAATGTTTTAATTTTTACAAAGTTCCCAATGTGCAAACACCTGGATATTTGATAATGACTGATTAAAATAGTCGAAACGGCCATTATATAAAAACAAAGAAAAACAAGTATTATAAGACAGATCGTAAAAGGTAAATATATATATTTATAAACAATCCAGATAGGCTACCACAAATAAGTATTAACTATATATTCCATCATTATCTATGCTAAAAACTAGGCAGAATTACAAAGTAAAATCTGATGAGGAAACCCTGTAAAACTAGATATCTAGACAATGTTACTAGTAAAAAATGTTATACAATTTAATCTCAAATCGAAGTAAAAATCACACAACACTGCCCCATTTCCCACAAATTTAATTCAAACGGAAGAAAAAGTTATTTTAGTTATTTTGCTAGTTATTAATAAAATTAATATCATAGATTTTTTGTTGTGATCATCACAAACAAATTGTAAGAATATAATTCATCACCTTTTGGTGACAGATTAAAAGTGTGATAAGTCTTTTTGCCAAACAATTGAGTGATTTTTAAATAATCGCATAATCAAATGAAAGTAAATAATCGTTATTAATTCTTATTTGAGTAACCACCACTAGTACACCACCAGTACACCATGCCAACTTCAATCACTTGTTTTACTTCCGAGTTCCAACTAAATTGTCTTAGTGCTGTAGCGTGTTTCAATTTTAATTCTTATCATGCAAAAGTTTTCTAAATTGTTTTAATTGCCTGAAAGTTGATTCTTAGAAGGATGTCTTCAGATACTAAGTGACATACTTGAATGCATTTCAATAAAATAGATTTTCATTAAAACTGACAAAGGCTTCTCCCAATTAGTCTGTCATATCAAGGATCAACTGCATAAATAAAATCATCTCTTATCCAATTTAGATCCTTATGAATTACAAAAAAAAAACTATGAAACAGTTATTATTGTACAAACAGTTGTTTTTTCTTACTTAATTTTATTTTAACAATAATTAATAATATTACAATGTTATAAAACTTAGTGGCTTTACGTTCAATTTATTTTACTAAATAAGATTTGATGCAAAGTCAAATTCTTCAACTTAAAGGAACTAAAAATACTGTCAATTATTTATTAAATATTTTAAATGGGAAGTGGGGGAAAATAGCAGTAAAAATCTGAAAAATTGCTACTTGGGTGCCTTACAACTTATATATCATATACAAGTATACATAGTTAGGGAAACAGGTATATACAGAGTCCAGAAAGCATAAATTTTCAATTACTGATAACTTACAACAAATACATGTTACATTCCAATAAATACAAATTAGAGGACTAGAGTAAAATTGAATAGTTCCCTACTAAAGAAATGTATTTCCTAAGTTCTCCTATAATCTACAATTAATTATTAGTAGAGAGATAGTTTAAACAGTTATTGTCTTTTAGTCTAGACTTTTAAAAATGCAAGCATCTATTACTATTATTATCAGAGGGTTGTATGACCTGCTAAAAGGATACACTGGACCTAAATCATGAGGTCTTCTGTGCCCCATGTCCACATCAAACCCATACTTTTTGCGAAACAAAGACGACCTTGGGGATCTTCCTCTCGTATGTAACTGGTGTCAGGGTATCCTTGTCCCAGATATTTCTGCCTCAGTGATGTGATGGCGTCACATTCGCATAGAACATAGAAAGAAGTTTCCTCCTCTCCACACCTTCGACATAATGGGTTGTTCTCTAACCCCATCAGGTGGAGGTGTCTCTTCAGAGAGTTGTGTCCTGTCAGTAGACCGACCGACAACCTTACTTCCGACCCGCCAAGACCCAGCAGTGTTCTGCTTAGATATCCATCCAGGCCATCAATGAAGTCCTGCGCATGTCTCTGACCTCTTACCATCTCTCTCCATCTGTGTAAGTGTTCTGATGAACATTTTTTCTTACGCTTTCCTCCCCATAGCTTTTTGATATTCCTATCATCACTTCTGGGCCCACCGGTGGAGTTCCAGCTTCTCTTCTTGCAAGTTTATGTGCTATTTCATTCCCTTCTACCCCTTCATGTCCAGGGACTCAAATAAGTCTTACATGCCTACTGCTCGACAGCCAGTAACTGGCATTCCCAGACCAATTTTGACGTTGTTCTTGAAGCCATAATGGCCCTTATAGCAGCCGCCTGACTATCAGAGCATATCGTAACAATGTGCTCATGCTTCCCGAGTCCTGCTTCGTTTTGCACATGCAAGTATGGCATAGACGCAGGTACGGACGACCTTAGAGTAGAGCCCCAGCGACACTGAGTATCTTTTTTGTGTGTAAGGTCCTTTGTGCAGGTACTTTCCTGCTCCTGTACCTTTGCTTGTTTTGGACCCGTCTGTGCACCACAGATCTGTCCATTTCTGAGATTAATCCGATCTCGTAGCCAATCTTACCGAGCCGGTAAAATAGCCTTCAGTTTGCTATCAAAATTATACCTGGGAGTCACGTAGCCCGTAACGGGTTGCATCATCAGATCCTACTCCAGTGTTTTGTTTAAGCACTCACCGTGTCCATTTCTGACAAGAGGTGATGACCAACTCCCTCCAGTGTTTTATCTTATTGCATCCATACTAGCCTACCCTTGGACTAGGAGATCCAGAGATGGGAGATCCAACAAGATTTCCATAGATGCTTTAGGAGTAGTTCATGGCCTCTATGATTCCAAGACAGGCCATCCACTGTCCTTTCTTAAGTTCTCTTTTTGCCCATTCCTTCCTGGTAGCGAGCCACCAGACTATTGAGGCAAAAGTAAGAGATGGTCTTTCAATGGTAATATAGAGCCAGTTCATCATCTGGGGTGAAGACTCCATGAAGTTCCGATCGCCCTTCTGCATGCCCAGAAAGTGTTGCACTCTTTTGTTGCTTTCCTCCTTACATGTTCTCCCCAGACTAGCTTTGGGTCTAGGGTGACCTCTTAAGTATTTTATTGTTACGGAACATGTAAGTCTTTGTCCCAGTAGACTGGGCATGTACAGACCATCTCTCTGATGTTTCCTAGTAAAGAGAATAATATCTGTCTTTCCTGATATCTGTCACACCAGCACTCTAAGGCTAACAACAGACGAGACACCGGTGTATGGGACACTGTCCGGTGTCCCAGCTTCTCGCGGGGAGAGACATCGTAGAGCCACTGAATCTGATAGCACGCTACTCAGTGTCTCGTCTGTTGACACACATTTAATTGATAGTACATTTAGTGTCCCATACACTAGTGTACCGTACACCAGTGTCTCGTCTGTTGTTAGCCTAACCAGTTAAGCGAACTCCGAATGATGTCAGAGACATATGCATATGTCGTCTGAATAACCTTGGATATAAACACCTCTCTCATTTAGTCCCACTACCATGATCCTCTTATCCACGACCAGAGACCATAAGAGGGGTGAGAGAACTAATGCTTTTGGGGCACCCATGCGCAACCTCAATTCTAATTTCATTACTTTTTAGTCGTGAGATCGCAATAATTCTATTTTCGAGGTAAGCTTTGATCCTGCGGATGGTAATTTGCTCTACCCTATGCTTGATTAATGCATTTGTCATGGACTTGAAGGACATATTGTCACACGCCTCTTCGATGTCCAGCTAAAGTCCCATCACAAGTTCTTTTTGCTTCAGCACTTTTTTTCACCCTGGCTACCAGTCGGTGAAGTGCTGTTTCAACAGATCTATCTGCAATGTAAGCGTCTTAGATTTAAATGGAAAGCCTTTCCAAACACTGCCCCATCCCTTATGTGTCTATCTATCATTCTCTCCAGCGTTTGAATAGGAAGGATGGTAAACTGATGTGTAAAGTTTTTTGGTTTTCTGTAGGTTCCTTTCCTTGGTTTATGTATGTAAACTACTTTTTTTAGTCTAGGTATGTGTCCTACAGCAAGAGACGCTCTGAATATTTTTATTAGCACCAGCTTATCTCTGTCCCTCTGAAGAAGAGCTGGGAATATTCCATCTGGTCCTGCACTTTTAAAAGGGTCAAAAGACTTTATCACCAATTTGACCCTGTTATCAGTAACTATTTTCTTCCCACAATGAAACAATTTCAGTAGAATCTTGGAAATGGGTTGTTACTTAGATACCTTTCTCCGTCATTTTCCCTGATGGGAGCCTGAAGAGACCAAGCCTTCCTACCGGGTCTCTGACAAGTACTTTTTGAAGTCTTGAGAGTTCGTAGATGGTCTCAATGCCACTGCAAAAAGTCCACCATGAGGATTTGGATGCTCTCTATACTTCTCGTCTATAGTTACGTTGTTTTTGACTGAACATAACCCCAGTCTCCAGGGTTATGAGACTGGCTTGGCCTTGTTAAAGCTTTGGTATCTACCTGCGGTGAGACTTCAGAGTCTGGTTCCACCGCAGTCCTCTGACCTAGGGTTGAGTTTTAAGCATGCAACAATTCTTCTCATAGAAGTTTCTGTAGATGCCCTACAGTAAGCTCAAGATCTGCATAATTGTGAATGGTCTGATCATTTAGTTTTGCCTCAAGGCTTTCTTTGAAGGAATCCTAGTCCGTCTGTCTTGGGTTTCTTATAAGCTTATTTTCTGTCTCAGCCTCAAATAGTTGAAACTGAATGTGTCTGTAATCAGAGAGTGTTGGGTCAATGGAAACCTGTGTGGAAAACAGTGCTTAGAACCATTTGATTGGTCCCACTTAAGTAATTGAGAAGGGCATTTCCTCTAGCATTTGTGTTGGTACTGCCGCATATTACATAATATATGTTGGAGTTGCACCCCACCAGCACAGGAATGCCCTTCTTGCTACACTCTAGTATTATGTTTTCCATTTCCTCTGATGTAGGATGATGATGTACATCATATAGGAAATAAACCAAACAAACAACTATTTCTCTCATGACTTCATCTACTTTTATCTTCACTTTAATTGCCACTAGGTTACAGGAAAGGAAACTAGCCACCGGCCATGACTCCAGCCCTTTTATCCTTCCTTACTACTACTATACAACCTATAAACAATTACATGTTTAACCCTTTTATACTGCCCCCATGCAGCCATGGTTCCTGTATGAGTGCAACATGTACATTAGTTTTAACTAAACAATGAGAAATCTTCCTAGAGGCTGCTATACTATGTTGTAAATTAGCTTGAACAACATTTATTGCTCTCACTTGCTTTTTTTCTGAGCACAAGAAGGGAGTGGTCTTCTTTTGAATAAGGATCGATGGGACCACCAATTATTGTCGTCCTCCCACTCAGACTGCTTTTACTCTTCTTCCTTGTCCTCCTTCCTTGGCTTCTCTCCCAGTGGTGTAAATGCTGCCGGAGAGAACCCATAATAAGATTTCCATTCATAGATCTTCTCTAGTATTTCTGCGCTGATGGAGTTGGTGCTGAGCACAAGGCGGACTCCTCTTCTTCCTTCCTCCTTGCGCTCGAAGATTCTCCAGCCTTGGGTGATAAGGCCTTCGTTTCTTCCCAGCATCTTTAAAAAGCTTTTCAGTAGGTACAGGTGGGCCAGGGATACAGGCTAACACCTTCTTGTACTGAAAAAGGTCCTCCATCCTCATTACCTTTAATTTCTTTTCCCCGACCTCTCGATCGGGTATAATATTCTGCAGCCATTCAGTGCAAATGCCGATGAGTGCTCCTCTAGATAAGTAGTTATCTCAGAACTTATCAAACCAGGATCTGCCAAAGGAACTCTAGTCTGGTACACAGACGGATAACAATTCTGGCTATAGAGCGCATTACCAAGGACAAACATCAGTGTGAGTCTTTTGAAGAACTGTACAGTCTTCCTGGAAGAAATCTTGGCAATCACTGCCTGCACCCACTTAATATTGTAGAAAGGATACAGGACTATTCCTATAGTCTATACATATCCTAATACTCTCTGACAGTCAAGCAGCACTTAAGCGCTGGACTCAGTACAAGTTACTACATTCAGACTGGTGAAGGAGTGCCTCTCAACACTAATCAGACTATCCACATTGAATATGGTGGAATTGAGATGGGGGTCAGGACACCGTGGCATTCCAGGAAATGAGATGGCAGATGCTCTTGCAAAGAAAAGAGCATCCACACCATTTTTGGGCCCGGAACCATTGTGCTGCAATAGCCGTAGCACGGAAAAAAAATTCTGGTAGTGAAACATCTAAAAATTTACTTTTTTTAAACGTGTTGTAAACGTAAATAATTGAACAAAATGAATTTAGAGTAACTTAAAAAATATGCATATAGTTTTTCAATATTAAAAATTATTTCCTTAAGACCAAACCGATTTCATTCCATTTTCATTATTCTCAATCATTTGTGTCAGTCAACAATCTTAATAAACAATAACAAGAGAAAATTAAATACAATGAAATAAAAAAGTAACAACTACAGTATTGAGGTGATTATCATATTTATATTATTGTTTGCTCTACTAATCATGTTAAGATCATTTATGCAGCAGATCACTGATTGTAAAGAGTGAGCTACTTAGTACTTTACTAACTTTAATCATTTCTTGATGCGTGATCTTGAATTCTTTTCCTGGATACAAAAGAGTTGCCATAACAGCAGCTTTGGAATGAGTGTGAATGACAGCCTCAGCATTACGAACTGCAACATATTTATCACATGTATTATAGAATTTTAAACAAGAAGATGTTCATGTAGCATGAAACAGCTTAATGGCTTATAACCAAACTAAAAAAAATATATGATTTTATTTATTAGAATAAAACTATACACAAAATAGTTATTAGAAATATTGTCTCACAACAGTTACAGTTTAAAACAATAAATGGATTATCTGTTTAAAAAAAGTTATAACAGCTATGTTGATTTTCAATGGCTGATTCCTGGATGTCCATTACTCTAAAGCTCGGCCATATAAGGTGAGTTTACTCACCACTATTGCAGTAGTCACCAAATAAGATAAAATAATTTTATTTGCGACAAACACTTGCATCAACTTGTTCAATTCTACTAGACAGAAGCGTGATAATCTAATCGCCATGAGAATTTTTTGCAGATTGACCTGTGGTTATGTTATTACTAATTTTGAATTAAAGTAGTCAAACAAATACATAACCTGATCTAGTTATAATACTAATAGTACGAACAAATAGCTATTTCTGTTAAGCTGATCACGGCTAGTAATGTTGCCTTATGCCAAATTTCATTGTAATATATCTTCATCCGATACAGATAAAATCAAATGAAACACACAGACAAACAAGTAATCCTGTAAGCGCTCCAGTTTTCTCTTTAAGGAAATCTAAGTATCATAAATACAAATAATAATCAACAAATCTACTTGAAATTTGGAAAATTATACAATTGAGTATCGTTTATCCAAATAATGATCAATCAAAACATCGGTTAACCAAAAGCGTTCCATTTGGCAGATTCCGGTAATGGCCCCTACTCTGCAAGATTTCGTCCTCCCTTCAAATTAACTACATGACCAACCTGTATTATCAGTAGCATTAAGAAATATTTTGATGTTCAGTTCTTGTAAGCCTATTGTTTGGAATGGCGATTAATTGGAAATGCATACACCCGCACCCTATTTACACAAATGAGGCTCTGACGACGTATAAATGGTCCCTACCCACTTCTTACCACCTCCCTTCCTTAGCTAGTGTGTGTGTAAGTTTTCCAACCTCCCTTCTCATTTCTGCCCAAGGTGCTCTGGGAATTTATAACCATGCATTTATTCTTGACTGATCCTATCGCCACAATTTTCATTCTCCCCAATATACAGCAAAACAGTATAAGCCTATAGATGCGTGGTCAGAGGGAAGTCTAGCCGTAATTATGCTTCCTCCAGTTTAAATTTACTCAGACAAGAGCCCAACAATACCCCTGCTAATCATATATTTCCTCAATTCTCATGGGAATTAAAATGATGAGGGAAGACTCATTAAAATTAAGAATACCACTATAGAGATGCCACCCTTAATTTGGCTCAAATTCAAAAGGCAGACCAGTTACCTGAGGATTTGGAAATGAACCTAATGGAGACAGGGTAGTAAGACAGTCGAAGGGTAGTAGTTCAGAAGCAAAAACAGGAAAAGAGGAGGAAATAGTAAAAAAAACAGATCAGGTTACTGGTCTGCATGTAAAACTATAAAATGGCTAGTAGCACATGGCCGCTGTGTTGAAAAGACACGCACTGAAGCCTTAGATGCCTGAAGATCAGCAGGAAAAACATCATAGATCTACAGAGACTACACCAGAGCCTTGGCAGACTAAACAATCCCAAGACCCTCTGATTCCCATAGACTTGATACCGAGGTTGGACTCGGCTTAGCTAAACAACACGCAATTCCCACTTACAGTCAAGTGGCAGCAGGGACAAGGGTTGGAATCTTAGATTAAAACTTCCCTGATACTTTGCTAACAGAGGATCAACTCAAACTGCATGCATAAAAGTATTGCTTTAACGGAAAGGGTCTATCAAACCCAAGTTCCTAGGTGTTATATCAAACCCAGATTATCTCATTTTTAACTGCACCAACAGAGATTGCTGTAGAAGTAGTAAAAACAAAGGTATGGAATACAAAGCTAGACTAGTTGCAAAAGGATTTATGTAAGACAAAGGTTTGACTATGGAGAAATGTTTGCTCCAGTTGCTAAATTAACTACATTATATACTCTCTTAGCAGTTGCAAATAGAAAAAAAATTTATAATATCAAACTGCATTTTTAAATGGTGTATTAAATGAAAATATATAAATGAATCAGCCAGAAGGTTTCAAGAGTGATGATAACTTAGTTTGTAAATTAAAAAGATCACTTTATGGTCTAACACAGCCCCTTGTTGACGGAATGAATAAATTAATAAATTGTTATTAAAACTGAATTTTATTCATACAGAATCAGATGAATGCCTTTAGGCGAAATCAGTAAGTTCACTTGGTGCAATAGGATATAGTATATTTGTTGATGACTTACAACTAGTGAGTATAAACATTCAAATAAAGTGAGATTATTAAAAGGGTTTGAAATGGAACATTTAGGAGTGTTACTTTATTTTTAAGGTTTAAACATTGAAAGACACATAGAAATATATATATATACAGTTAAAGAAAAGGAGTATTTGAGGAAAATTTTAACAAAATTTGGAATGGAAGACTTTAAGCCTGCTAAAACTAAAATGAAACCAAAATTAACAATTAAAAACTGTAATGAAGTTTTTGATAAACCTATAAAGCAAATAATAGGATTTATATAATTACAAAATTGGCACTCTGTAAATAAACAACAAACATTGCTCACTTACCATTACCAGTAAGTCTGTAGAAACTTCAGTTGCAAAAATTACAAAGAAGAAAAGTTGAGAATCAACCAAAATAAGGAAAAATATCACTTTCTTGAAGATTCATTTACTTTTAAAGCCGATACATTGTTAAAGGAAAGCAGATTATCTATACAAAACTTCATATTGGTTGATACACTAGTAATTCCATAAGCTACACAGTATTCTGATCCATTACCTGTGTAAGCTTGCATAAATAAAGGTGTGCATTGGCTTTTTGACAATTTCTTCTCCACTGGCGGAAGCTCCAGATCATTTCCATGAATATCTTGGACAAACAGGTCTTCTGCTTTTATTCTCTCTTTTTGAACACCAGATGGAGCAATGTAAATTTTATTTCTGAAACAAACAAAAAACATAAAATGGATTAAAATTAAAGAGATATTAACAACATAGTCTAGTTAATGGAGACAGTGCCAATTTTAACTTTAGGTCTAGCAACCAGCAAGATTTAAAAGTTCATTAACTAGAAAGAAACTACATTCTAACAAAATACAACACAAGGGCCGTCTGAATAGGACACCTTAATAATTAAATTTTTCAGCAGAGAAATAAGTCGAAAATCATAGTACAAAGTACTAAATAATTTGGTCAATTAGCACTATCATTATTTTTGGTACAACTCCCACTTTGTCTGCTTTTCAGTAAATGGACCAGATTTACAAAATTCTATCACAGAAACACAAAAAAGACATCTAGATAAACACTCCCCTTTGTGCCACAAGTCAAGATATTTCAATTTTAATTTTGTGAGACTTTAGTACACCCTAGAATTGCAGCCAAGTTTACCCTACGTATTTTTTATATCATTATAATTGCAAAATAATAATCATTAAAAAACCTGTTTTTATCATGCTGTACAAACAGCTGGTCTTAATGATGTTGCTTTTACATGTTTTTAAGGTCAACAGGGGCACCAAAGCCGATTATGTTTTTGAACTGATTTTTCTCTGTATTAGAAATATTTATTTCCACATGGATGAGTTCACACTTCCTTTATTTTAACTTAGGCTAGTTGTTATTTTATTTTAGAACTCTTTTGCTTTTGTTTTCACATTATTTGTACCATAAAGAGAGTTTCATTAGGTGATTTCTTTACATAAATGTTAACAATTAAGTTTTAATATTCTTATTTTCTTTCTTGGGTTATTTTACAGTATGATGAAAAATATCGTTCTAAATTCATTCAAAAAAGCTTTCTTGGTACTTGCTTCAATTATTTGGGTATCAATCTTACACAGAAAAAGCCCACTTTCAGTAATATTAGTGAAATGAACAGGGTGATTCGCGTAATGATCCGAGCACTTCATGAGCTGACTCCACTAACAAAATTAATGAAAAAAGTTTATAAACTAGGGTGACCAAATCATTAACTGGAAAAAACGGGACACACCTGGGGGATACCTTCCAGCTAAAAGGGGTTTGGGGGACCTCCCCCGGAAACTATTCAATGTCCCTGAAGTTAGCCCCACCATTTTTCGCAAATAAAAAATGAAAGCTGTGCTGCTTGTGCCAAATTTTTTTTTTCAAATTCGCTAAAATGGCAGACCTGGAAACAAATTTTTCAAAAGTTTGCCCCACCATTTTTGCGAATTATAATTAAACACTTGTACTCGGTTTGTACTGATTGTGCTATATAATCTTTTTTTTTGCAAAAAATCGGCTTCATTGCCATAGCGACCGTTTTTAATATAGTTCCACTCTTTGGAATACTCCTCCATAAACTTACATTGACGCTTGGGCATAATTAATGTCAATATAAGATGATAATATAAAGAATAAAGTTCAACACCCAAAAGAAACACCGCTCACTCTGACTCTGGCAAGCTGGCAGGGACACTTATCACTCTCGCTCAGCAGAGTGGGAAAGGTAGAACAGTGCAGCCACCACACGAACCTCCTTCGCTACTGACACTGCCTATTGCCTACACAATTAGGACCGCACTACACAGAGTCTAGCCTAGCCGTAGCTACCATCGCACATGACATAGCATAATGACTTGATCCAAAATATTAATTGAAGTTATATTATAAATCAGGAAGTTTTAGTGATTTGAAAATGTGTTTAGTTTTAGTATCCAATGTAAATACGGGACATTTAGGTGTCCAGAGAGACTTTTTCGGGACACTGGGTACGATCGTGATAAAATGGGACAATCCCGTTTTTACAGGACGTTTGGTCACCTATATAAACATAAATCCGGAAATGCTTTATTGAGATTTCATCCATGTTTAAGATTCCCCACAGAAACGAAGCCCTACTGAAATATGTAGGGGATTAATTTAATTTAAAAGAAAATATAAGATATTGAAAAAGTCTCAGAACTGTAGATTATGGTTGAAATATTTAAAAGTTTATAGATTGTTCAGGATTAAAAGTTTTGTTACAAATGCACTGAATTGAAAATGGTAAATTCAGTCTAATTATATTTAAATTGTTATATTTTTTTTTTAATTATTAATTTTATATCAGAAAAGCACTGGTATATTTATCGGTTTGTTTAGAGTTCAATCAACTGTACGATTATGATGCTGCCAACACTAATAAAGCATCCCTTGTATTTGACTCCTCTCTTGTTCT
Source organism: Philaenus spumarius (assembly GCA_018207615.1). Classification (NCBI taxonomy): domain Eukaryota; kingdom Metazoa; phylum Arthropoda; class Insecta; order Hemiptera; family Aphrophoridae; genus Philaenus; species Philaenus spumarius. The sequence goes on from JAGFPH010000049.1 coordinate 840,025, forward strand.
CTGATTGGTTGCTGGATTTTGGCTTTTGCTTCCCAAGATCCAATGATGTTAAATCCGTAGCCTTGTGTAGAGGGGTCGTTTCTGAGTTTGAATTAATTTTGATTATTGAATCATAGTTTTCTGGTGGAAAATTGGTCCTGAATTTTATCTTTGTATATAGCGACCACTTTAAGTTTTACTTTTAATTGTTCAATTTTGTTATTAATAAAGCATCCTTTCTGAGATCCAAGATTAAGCCTTTAAATTAAATATGCCCTTTCGAAGTGATTCAGTGAATAAATATTGGTTCTTAATATTTCTAATGTGTTTTAATACATAAATATATATATCGGGAAGGTATTGTGTTGTGAATTTCGTGTGTATTTAAGTGAAGATGTTTGTTGACCTAATTTAGGCTATTAAATATTTATTATGGTTGGTATCTTACAATTAATTAATACAATTTACTTTAGGGTTGGTGGTACTTGTATAAACATAAATGATTGTTCTATTCTGATTTCTAATTACTATTTGCCAAAATCCTGTGGGTGATAGGATTATAGGTTATTAGTTGAATCTAGTGATAGCCTAGGCTTGTTTACAATTTGATTCATTTGAATAGCTAATAGTTGAATAAATGGTAATGTAAATAAAATTGTTGTGTACTGTTGTATTCTCATATGTGGAAATGGTATTTAAACTCATTTTGTGTAAATGTAGCCATTTTTTTAAAAGCACTCAACAGTGTTCACTCGATCAATACTCAATGAAGACTAAACACTATCAACAGATATCAAATTCAACAATACAAGCAATATCTATGTTGTGTGATTTTAGTAATAATTTCAAATGGACTAAATAACTCTGTTTCAAGCTATACTTTGACAATTTGACTAAAACACAATTGAATTAACAACAAATTTATGAGAGTCAATATACAATTCTTTTTAATCCCAAGTTAATGATTTCCTAGAAAAGCTTGGCCAGAGTTTACTTATTTATAACACAGGCAAACCCAAGTATGAGAGCTAATACAAATATATATTGTTTGTAAATTGTTATCTGTTGATCCAATGCTTGTCATTTATAACACAAATTTATTTTCATAGTTTTAGAACTTTATCAATCTTCAGAATATAGGAATTTTAAAATAATACTATATTTGTTAATATCATCACTCACTACAGAGAATTTTTAATTTATTGAAGTTGTGTGGTCGGCATCTTAGACAAATAAAATCCGCTTGATAGTGTTGCAGTCGTTCACCGGTCTTCAGCGTAGGAGCTAACTTCTTCAAGAAAGTCCCATCACACACCCCTTCTCTTTTCAGAGAAGTTCCCGACTTTTCTGTTTATTATCATGGGCAAGACACATCTAAAAAATGCTGCATCTGCAAAAGTGGTTGATACTCGACATAAACTTCACCATGCATATTTTGGTTTATGATTGATGCAATTTTAACAGACTTTAAAAAAGGAGGAGGTTATTGAGGTCATCAATTTGATCTCTATGTATTTGGGGGGTTTTTTTTTGTGTTTGCGCAAAATTTTCTAGCATAAATTGATTGGGATTATTCTTTTTGTGTTGGATGGGTTTTTTAGACTTGTGTTCAATGTTATTTTATATTTTGGAAATATGAACTTTCGAAAGACTGGTACTTGACTCATTCAATGATTTTATAAAATAATTCTAAAAATGCTCAGATTTTTAACAAGAGTGTAATTTTATAATTTTTATAATAAAACACAATGTTCTGAATCTTTTTTACTGATGAGATTTTTGTGTACTCTAACAGCTACTAATTTATAAGAAAATTTAAGATTGAACACCTACAGCTTCCAAATGTGTGCCACTATTGGGCTTTTTTATGTGAAATTAAAATTTGGAAAGTGATTGAGGCCGGATCTATTCAATATAAAAAGATAACACAAGAGTGCTCATATTAAAAAAAAATGTTTCATGCAACTACTTACTTTTGTTAACAGCTACAACTTAATTAAATGCATGACCTACACAATGAAGTTTACAAATACCAGGATCACTACATAAATAACCAAAGAAAAGAATTTTTATTAATGAAATTATTCAATAGTACAATTTATGTTTTTTGTTTCACAATGGTGATATAAATATTGATACCTCTTTTACATTTTTTGTATTATTATTTATTTATACATATACATTTGATTGAGCAGAAATTGATGGTCTTGTAAATTGTGCACTAACATGATGGTCCATGGAACTCTTCAAATATACAGGTTTATATAAAAATACTATTGACTATATAATATGTTGTTTGGTTCATTTATAAGGATTCGCTCACATATATTCCATCAAAAATTTATTATAGTATACATTTTGATGATCTGCCTATAATTGTACATAAAGTAACAGAACTTGTTGGTCTACTGTCCCTTTGAAGCATTGTGGGGGCAATAACTCTGCTATAGGCTGACAGGAAATTTCCTGGCGGTTATTGGTTTGTTCGGTGTTATTTTATCTTATTAAATTTGTATTTGAAAACAAATTATTAACAAAAAGAACTATTTATTTAAAACACAACACTTCCTTCAACTGGTCATTGTGTAATGCTAAACATGTATATTTAATAAAATATTTAAATATGTTTTATGTATGTACTTTGTTTTTATTGAGTAGTAAAACTGCTTCTTGGGGACTCCAGAATAGTGTAACCATATAAATATTTGGATAATAAATATATGGTATTATAATAAATGGTCGGCAAAATATATTGTGTCAACAGTATTTACTAAACACTAAAGTGAATTAAAACTAAAACTATTTCCTACTGATTGGAGAATAATTTATAGTAAGGATTAAAGTAAATGTATTTCAGTGGAGATAAAATTTCTATCTTAATTTTTCCTACGTTAAAGAAAATCCTACCTATATTCATTCACAGTGACTTTAAGGGTAGCACAAGGGTTTGCAAAATACAAAAACTATCAGGCAAGGAGCTTTTGCGCATTTTGTATAAAGAAAAATTACAATAAATTAGGACTTATTGGGTTTGTTGTTAATATTATAAAAAATAATGATTGGATCACGATACTTCCAATAAAACCTACAAATTGGGTTCTAATAGACCCTGATTGGACCATTTTTCAATGAGAAAAGTCGGGAAAACGCTTAAAAACTACCATTTTTTAAAAGTTCATATCTTTGTTAATTTACAATATTAAGGGCAGATCTTTCAGAAAATTATTATTTATTATGTGTTCTTCAAACAGGCGGAAGATGAAATTTGTATCTTTGATAGTTTTTTGCACAATTGCAATATAAACAATTTAGGCCATTATCTTGCATAATGCGCCCAATTAACCTGAGTGGCCCGATTTAAATTTTTACTAAACAGATTCTAAAAGTAGACATTAAAATCTACAATTCGAATACCTGCGATTTTTTAGTAAGGTTGATAAAGTATGATAAGAATGCTTCAGAACATAGCGTGAAATGCGCAAATTTATTGTCGGTGTCTGCCAAAAATTTGCAAGAGAAGCAGTGGTAGTGACGGAAACAGCAGCCTGCCGTTCTCTTCTCCTCCGCATTATGCAAGATAATGGCTTAACATGAATTGTTTATACTCCAAGTGTGCAAAAACTGTTAATGCGACAAATTTCATCTTCCGCCTGCTTGAAGTACACATATTAAACAATAATTTTCCGAAAGATCTGCCCTTAATATTGTAAATTAACAAAGATATGAACTTTTGAAAAATAATAATTTTTAATAGTTTTCCGACTTTTCTTGGTGAGAAATGGTTCGATCGAGGTTTTCAAAAACCATTTTGTAGGTTTTTTTAATCTCTACAAATATTTCATTGGAAGTGTCATGATCCTTGCATAAATTTGTATAATATCAACAAAAAACCAAAAAAGTCCAAATTTATTGTTATTTTTGTTTATAAAAATCTGAAAAAATCCTTGCCTGATAGTTTTTCTATTTTATACACCTATGTGCTACCCTTAAAGTCACTGCGGATGTGGCTTGCTGAAATTTAATAACAAGAAAAAATCTCTATTAGTTGGGCTAATTGTTTTACGGAGCGAGCCGCCATAGGGAACTGTATGACTTCAATAAGTGAGGGCTTGTGTTACGTTGTTTTAAATTTATTGAAACAAAGTGGATTTAATGATCTTGTTGTGGAGTTATTGATTTTAGTACCGTTCCTGTTAACTCTTCAATAATTAGTGTTTATTTTATTCTTTTATCTGCAAGAAACTCTTCCTCCTTCAAGACAATATTTATGGCCTAGAAATGCATAAAAAAAACTACAGTAGAGTCCCGGTAATTCGAGTCTCGATAATCGAGTTTCCGTGTAATTCGAGCCACAAATAGCATTGAATGTGACCATGCATTGTGACACATTCTTGCTGCTTGAAGAATACCGATCTTTAAATTTTTGTATTCCAATGAATCTGTACAATAAGTCGCCGGTATAAATGTTTAAAATTTTGTATAATGCCCTGATCCATTGGCTGTACAACTAATGTCATGTTCCGGGGGAAAAAATAACTGTAATGTTGTTCATATACTAAGTGGGGTAGAGTTATGCGCAGTACAAGTGTCAATAAACAATATGATTGTTCTCCTCTGTTTACAAAAAGTTTTGTCAAGAATTAACAACAGACAGAGATTGGGCAGAGCATCAATGAAAAACTACAGTATCGGTACCTAGAGAATTCCTGGAATAAATTCCAAGAAGGCAAAATTCTTGGAAACCGGTACCGCGTCTAGAATTACAATACGTGTACAAACAAGTAAGTCCTGCCCCCTTTCTACCAGATAGTGACCTACTTATCCAGTGATCCCTTTCACAGCACAAGATTTTACTTTTAGTGTTGAAAAAAAACTCGAAATTAAAGAAGTTGACTTCGAATTATCCATAATTTTTTTACATTGATATATAAAGTTCAAGGGACCGAACCGAAACTTCGAATTAACGGCAATTTCGAATTAAAGACGTTCGAATTATCCAAGTTCTACTGTATATACAAAAATAACATCGAAGCAAACTTTTCCCTGCACTGCCGTATCCCCCTGGCATGACATAGCAGCTCGTAAACGTTGCAGTGTAGTTAAACAAAAAACTATATGACTTAATAAGTAAGTTTCTATTTTTTACTGTGTACAAAATTAGTTTTTCACGATACTACTGGAATATCAGTTGCTTTTCTATTGCGTATAATGCCAGGTAAAATTCGTCATATCCGCACTAGTGAGGATAAATTATATTCTCACTAGTGAGGATAAATCAGCTAATTACAACGATATAATATTGAAATAATGCCCATCTGTTTAAAATAGACGCGCATGAATAGATTAACGAGATTCCCGCTGTCCCTATCTACTATCTAGCGAAACCACTGCCAAGGGAACAGGCTTGAAAAAATTAGCGGGGAAAGAAGACCCTGTTGAGTCAGTAAGAAGAAAAATATAAATGTAAATAAAATAAATGTTAATAATCACATTTTTTGCTGTTGTATCAAATAATTTTTTGCTGTAGTATCGTGAAAAATAGTGTTCAAAACTTGTGGGAAAATGTTCTTTTCAGATGCTCGTTCTCTTTAAATTGCTTGCCTACGACTCACATCTGAAAAATCACACTTTTCCCACTAGTTGTGAAATATACTATTTTATCTCAGTGTTCAATACAAAATAGTGTATATTTAATAAAACTTAAATTTTTTCGGAGATTTGAGGACTATAAATAGTAGTTTTATCTTAACCTCTACATATTCCGTGTAATTCAAGTTTTTCACAATCTGAGGTACTCTCGGTCCCATTCAACTCGAAATATCGGGATTCTACTGTATTTCATAGAGTTTATACATATTTTTTATTCCCCGGATCTGTTGTTGTTAAATTCTCGGTAATGTTGTTTTCGACTTTTTATGACCCCTCCCAAAATGCCTGTATCCGCCCCTGGTTGTATGAGAAATTCAAATAGACTGTATCATCATTAAAGTTTCTAGGACTCATCCTTGACAGCAAACTGCCTTGGGCAGAGCACATTAATGAGCTGTGCAAAACACTGTGTTTAGTGGTTTTTCTACTCAGGTCACTGGCAAAGTTCTGTTCAGAACACATTCCCAAATTAACATTCTTTGGTCTATTCTCTTCTCACCTAAATTATGAAATTGCTCTGTGAGGTAATTCAACAAAGCAAATGGCCCAAAGGGTCTTCAGTTTACGAAAGCAAGCAGTGAGAATTATGGCTTGGGCCATCGTGATTCTTGTAGAGATGCATTTAAATGCTAGGTATTTTAACATTTCCCTAAATGTACATTTTTAAGTAATTTTACATTCCAAGAAGAAGCATTTTGTAACTCAAAACACTGATGTGCATACTTACAATACGCGTCATAAAAATTACTTCTGTGGCAAACAGCACAGATAAAAAGCTTTCAACAGCCTATCGTCTGAAATTGAAGTCCATTTCAAGAACAACCTCCCTAAAGAGTTTAAGAAATAATGGAAATCAATGTTTTTAAAAATAAATTAATGCAGATGCTGAAGTTCAATGCTTTCTACGCCATGGGGAAGTTCTTGATGCCACATTATAGGATATTATTATATAAATGAATAAACAAATTTTATGAATATAATTTTTATTGAAATGTTATAATTTTAATATTTAAAATTAGTTTAAAGAAGCAAAAAGTTGTAAAAAAGGTAACATTTATGTTTTGTAGAATTATTAATATCACATTTAATTATGAATATCACTAGTTATTTTGTTTTTGTATTTTATAATATACTAGCTGAAAACCCGTGCTTCGCTACAGGGAATTTGTTTTTTTTGCTACGTCAATATCACTATGATTCATAATTAATTGTAATACTTTTGTCTCATTTTCTTTCATCTATTATTTCACAAAAATGAATTATAACATGTATTTTCAATTAGTTTGGTACTTATTGTTCACTGGTTGCCCGTAAATCGTCACTGTATGCGTGTTGAATAAATTAAATCAATAAAAAAATAAAAAAATCAGAGTGAAGAGCGTGTTCTTTTTCAACCACTAAATCTACAGACTGGTAAATCACAGTCTTAGCTGGATGTTTACAGATCACCCAGTTACGTCTTTAATATGCAAATGCATAGATCGGGTTAGTTTTGATCAGCTTACGTTCAAAATATTTTCATAAAATTATAAGTGCCAAATTTCAGCTCTCTAGCTTTAAGGAAATAATATCAATTAATATTTATTGTTTTTAGGGGTTTGTTATTACTTTTTCAATCTTTAGCAGCACGTAACAAAATGTAAAAGAGGTTTATTTTTTATATGTATCTTGTAAGAAATAAATGTACAAAATTTCAGCTATCTAACTTCAAGGAAAGTATAAAAATAAAATTATTATTTATTATTTTTAGGGGTTTATATCACATTTTCACCTCTAGCAGTACGTAACAAAGTGTAAAACTCATTTACTTTATATATGTGTTTTGTAAGAAATAAATGTACAAAATTTCAGCTTTAAGGAAAGTAAAATAAACAACATTTATAGTTTTAGGGGATGTTTCAACCCTTAAAGGCTAAATATTTTAAAATCCTATCTTAATTTACAGTTATAGGGGTTGTTACTAAATGTTCAACCCTTAGCAGAACGTGATTATATGTAAAACTGGTTTATTTTTTATATGTATCTTGTAAGAAATAAATGTACAAAATTTCAGCTTTCTATCTTTAAGCAAAGTATAAAAATAAATATTTATTGATTAAGGGGTTGTTACTACATTTCCACCCCTTAACAGAACTTAATAAAATTTGAAACTGGTTTATTTATCTGTGTATTGTGTATATTGTAAGAAATATTTACAAAATTTCAGCTCTCTAGCTTTAAAGAAAGTATAAAAATTTATATTTATTGTTTTTAGGGGTTGTATCACATTTTCACCCCTAGTAGCACGTAACGAAATGTAAAACTGGTTTACTTTTTATATGTATCGTGTAAGAAATAAATGTACAAAATTTCAGCTTTCTAGCTTTAAGGAAAGTATAGCAAACACTATTTATTGTTTAGGGGTTGTTTCAACCATTAAATGGAAAATATTTTAAAATTCTTTTTTTTTGGCGCTCCTCTAATGCCTATAAGCAATATGTGTACCAAATTTCACGTTCCTAGGCGGTATGGTTTTTGACATATGGAAGAAAACAATATTTATTGTTTTAGGGGTTGTTTCAACAATTAAAAGATAAATATTTTAAAATCCGTTCTTAGTGCGCCTTTAGCAGCTATGAGCAATATTTGTATAAATTTCACGTTCCTAGGCGGTATTTAAATAATATTTATAATTTTATGGGTTTTTACTACATTTTCACTTAGCAGTACGTAACAAAATGTAAAACTGGTTTATTTTTTATATGTATCTTGTAAGAAATAAATGTAAAAAGTTTCAGCCTTCTAGCTTTAAGGAAAGTATAACAAACAATATTTATTGTTTTAGGGGTTGTTTCAACCCTTAAAGGAAAAGTTTTTTAAAATTCTTTCTTAGTTCGCCTCTAGCTAATATGAGCAATATGCATACCAAATTTCACGTTCCTAGGCGGTATTCAATTAATATTTATAGTTTTAGGGGTTGTTATTACATTTTCTCCCTTTAGCAGAACGTCACAAAATTTAAAACAGGTTTACTTTTTACATGTATCGTGTAAGAAATAAATGTAAAATTTTTAGTTTTCTAGCTTTAAGGAAATTATTACAAAAAATACTTTTTAGGGGATGCTTCAACCTTTAAATTTCAAATATTATAAAAATTTTTCTTAGTGCGCCTATAGCTCCTATGCGTCCCAAATTTTCAGGTCCCTAGGAGGTAGGACTTTTGAGATATATAACAAAAAATGGTTATTGTTTTAGGGGTTGTTTCAAAACTTACAGCCCAATTATTTAAAAATCCTTTTTTAGTTCTCCTCTTGATCCTGTGACAAATACATGTACCAAATTTCACATTCCTAGCAGGTGAGGTTTTTGAGATATATATAACAAACAATATTTATTGTTTTATTGGTTGTTTCAACCCTTACAGGCCAAATATTTTAAAATCCGTTCTTAGTGTGCCTCTAGTACCTATGAGCAATATGTGTACCAAATTTCACGTTCCTAGGCGGTATGGTTTTTG
>JAGFPH010000049.1:849158-864844 GCA_018207615.1 Philaenus spumarius
TTGAGATATATAACAAAAAATGGTTATTGTTTTAGGGGTTGTTTCAACCCTTACAGCCCAATTATTAAAAAATCCTTTTTTAGTTCTCCTCTTGCTCCTGTGGCAAATACATGTACCAAATTTCACATTCCTAGCAGGTGAGGTTTTTGAGATATATATAACAAACAATATTTATTGTTTTATTGGTTGTTTCAACCCTTACAGGCCAAATATTTTAAAATCCGTTCTTAGTGTGCCTCTAGTACCTATGAGCAATATGTGTACCAAATTTCACATTCTTAGGAGGTAGGACTTTTGAGATGTATAACAAACAATATTTATTGTTTTAGGGGTTGTTTCAACCCTTACAGGCCAATTATTTAAAAATCCTTTTTTAGTTCGCCTCTTGCTCCTGTGGCAAATACATGTACAAAATTTCACATTCCTAGCAGGTAAGGTTTTTGAGATATATAACAAACAATATTTATTGTTTTAGGGGTTGTTTCTACCCTTACAGGCCAAATATTTTAAAATCCGTTTTTAGTGTACCTCTAGTACCTATGAGCAATATGTGTACCAAATTTCACATTCTTAGGAGGTAGGACTTTTGACATATATAACAAACAATATTTATTGTTTTAGGGGTATTTTCAACCCTTACAGGCCAATTATTTTAAAATCCGTTCTTATTGTTCCTCTAGTGCCTATGAACAACATGTGTGCCGAATTTCACGTTCCTAGGAGGTAAGGTTTTTGAGATATATATCAAACAATATTTATTGTTTTAGGGGTTGTTTCAACCCTTACAGGCCAAATATTTTAAAATCCGTTTTTATTGTGCCTCTAGTGCCTATGAACAACATGTTTACCGAATTTCACGTTCCTAGGAGGTAAGGTTTTTGAGATATATAACAAACAATATTTATTGATTTAGGGGTTGTTACAACCCTTACAGGTCAAATATTTTTAAATCCGTTCTTCGTGGTGTGCCTCTAGTGCCTATGAGCAATATTTGTACCAAATTTAAAGTTCCTAGGTAGTATGGTTTTTGAGAAACTGTGATCAGTCAAAACTACCCCTAAACCCCCAAAACTACCCCTAAAAATTTGAATATCAAAATGAAATTTCTTTAGTTTTCCTATTTGCATCACAAAGTATACACATGCCAAATTTCATCTCTCTAGTTTCATGGGAAGTGGGAGAATTAGTGATGATGAGTGAGTGAGGGCTTTGCCTTTTATATATATAGATTACCATGGAAAAAATCCAGGTAGTTCCCAAAACTTTGAGTTATGCAAACCATTTTAAAAAATTTACAGGTTTGGAACAAGGGAAAAATTCAAACTAGCTCAAAATCCAAAAAGAAGGGTAGTTTTGGATTTGAGAAAAGAAAGTACAAAAAAAAAGGTTATATGTAAAATTTTCATATTTTGAAAAATAAAGAAAATGGCTAAAATATTAAAGTTTGTTTGCATAAAGAAAAAATAAAGTAGTTATAAGGTTAAAGTAGGCAAGTGACTAAGGAAGGAAAGTTCTATAGGAAAATGAAAAGAAAAATTTAAATATAATTTAAACCAGGAAGGTGACAGGTTTCACACCTTAAATGAAAGAATTAAGTTAAAATCAGATTTTAAAAGCTCAAAGATTATAAGATTCAGTTATTATGTATTATTATTGTGAAATTAAACCAGTATATTAAATAAATTTTGGTAGTTAAAAAAGCCCATAAAAACCTGTATTTCAAAATTGCATGAAGTCCCAGGGAACCAAAGAAAAACTTCCAAATCAAGTGAGAGGGTGGCTAGTGTTATATCTGCAACACAGACAGACAGTGTAAAAAGGAAATCCGCAAAAAAGTTACTAAAGGAGAAACAAAAACAATAGACAAATTGAAAGAATGGCACAAAACATGACGTTGCAGCAGTGGGAAGGAGTGGGGCTGGAGCGCAAACGAAGACATGGTGGGAAAAACATTGTTAACGAAAAACAATGGTTTTTAATTACAAGATGACTTAAAGAAAAGAAAATTTATTTGAAAACTCTAGTAGAATAATTATAGGAAAAATTAGAAATCAAAAAAGTGTTTAAAAAATGGAAATTCTGTAAAATAGGAAATTGGCGGAAAATCAGTGGGAAGCTGGGTATAAAAGAGCCCTACACGAAAAATCGCGGATTCTTCTTCAAAATTATACGCCCTCAGGCTGCTTCTCATTATAAAAAGTATTATCACTAGGTAAATCTATTTAAAATCGAACTTAGATCAATTTCGTCAAATTTTAACTTAGAAAATTTTACTACAATTCGTTGTTACTAGTATAACTACATAGAGCCAACAACTACATGTGAAAGGAATGACATAGTGAATCAATGTTATTCTGGAGTTATGGATACGACTTGGCGAGTTAATAGGCAAATGAAAGACTAGCGACGTGGGATAACCGGCTGTGCGGATCCAGGACCAACAAAGCAGAAAGAGAGCGTCTTCAATTACCAATTACCAGAAATCGTCAGGGAAGCTGTATAATCAATCCTCAGGTAAGGTGTCCACTTGTTCATCAGGGAAGCTGTTCACGTTTTGCATCAGGGAGGCTAACAACACTTTCACCAGGTTTAACAGAACTACAAGATCGGCATCCTCAAAGATTAAGGTCTGTGTCAAGCGTGGATACGTTACATTTCCCCATAAAATTTGCCTGAGTAGAGTCATAAAGATTCTAATATACTGGGGTTAAATAGGTCAGGAAAATTGTTGATATCTCTTTTTGTTTAAATTTAAATTCTTTAAAATAAATCAAATTCATTAAAAGTAGAGTCAAAATTATAATAATAAAAACGTAATTAAATAAGTTATATTTAATAAAATAACGAAAAGCCATTATTAAAATAATTAAATAAATAATACCTAGAAAGTGCTGACAGTTAGAAATAATAGAAAATGGTGTGCATATTATAAGGGAAAGGTTCCCTATTCAATAAGTTATTTTATGATGAAATTTTAGATTGGTTTTTTAAATGGCTTAATAAAGAAGGCAATATTATTTCTTTACGGAACAAATTTGATTTAATTTCACCTGTATTTGCATATCCAAGATTATTTCCTTTGAATAGAAGAATTAGCACAGTAATTAGAAATAAGAATATTCCAAGCACAAATAAATTAAGTTACAAGGACAGTTCCAGTGTACTCATAACTTGGAGATTTACAGAGAGTAAATTAAGAGTCTATTTTGCTGAGCTAGTGTATTTTAATTACTGGAAGTTACATTTAAATTCTTTCGTCAGGATATTTAAACAATTAAATATTCGACATCTAATTACTTCACCAAGGCGAATAAGAAAAAAAAAATCGCCTGTGTCTTCCAGTAGGTGATAGTAATTATTTTGCAGCATTATCCCGTTGTAAAATTGGGGTCCCAAAACGTACTGGTAGGATCGTTGCAAAATTATCTATATAGTTGTTAAAAATGTATGTTATTATCTATATAATATTTTAATTCCCTATAAGATATTGACGCTTTGCCATACAAAATGTATTTTGTCAAAGGTGAAAAGAATAAATACAAATGAAAAGGAACCAGAAGCCACATCAGAAAAAATCTGTATACAATATGTATTCAACAATAACAAGCAGATGTCCGAATTACAAAAAAGAAGATCTAATCAAGTTAATTTTGACGTACAATGATGTATTTTAGAGAAACCATTATATAAAATAATGATTATGTCAAATATCCCAAAATGTAGGCCTATGTTAGTTTAGTAGTAATAAGATGTAAATATAAATTGGAATTTAATATGTCATAATATTGTTTCATGTTAAGCCAAATCCCATGTTAAGTTAATAGAATAGCTCATGATAAATACCTATTTCGTGCAGAGAGGACAGAGTGAAGCCGGCTGACCGCTCAAGATGGCGGCTACTCCGCTGATCTTGGCTAGTGTTGCGCGCAGTCCGGTTCACTCACTGCCGTGAACTCGTGGTTATCAAAACTATTTGCTTAAATAATGAAAAACCTCTACATAACATATATAGTTAACTAACAAAATCACTCTATGCAATAATAGTAGGCTAAAGTGCGCGACGAGCCAGCACGGCATTAAAATCGCTTTAAATAATCAACGATTGCTAAGTAAGTAACCTACTAACAGTAGGTTAAAATGGATTTCAGATATGAAACAATAAACTCTTTGGCAACATATCTCAGCAGATTTATTTTTCTCTTACCAAATAACAAAATTTTTCCTCGCATGTTAAAAATTTAATGTTTGTTTGTTTTTAATTAAATTTATGTTTCAGAAAAACATTTTTTTCAATCGACAATATTAAGTTTTGTACATTTAAAGCACGCTGTTGCCTTTAGCAAGGTTTTGTCCTTCTGACTTCATAATTTTTTAACGATGTTTAGAGGTATAAATGATATGATATGTTAAGCGAGTCAAGAGCAGCGGTCTTGCCGAGTTTTTAACGCTAATGGCGGACTTTACCGGTTCACTGCCCCGCATGCATTAAGTATAGGGAAAGCCACTCTATATAACTCTGTCCTCTCTGATTTCATGATGATGTTTGAAAATGGAAAGACCCAGGATGTTTGTACTTTTATACAATATAATTTCAGATCACCAGTTCTATGAATTTAATTTGTAGGAATATTACAACAGTACAAACACTCTGTGTCATAATTGCCAAGTTTGTGTATAAAAATTAGTCCTATCCTAGCTAAGTCTAGGTTATAAAAAACAACTAACAAACCTATTCAAACCATCGAAATGTAAAAGTATAAGTAAATGATTGTAAATATAAACTAAAGTAAGCCTAAAGTATGCATCAATCATCTGTATATGACAGCTCAAGCTGAAAACACGTAACATCGACACAAGACATCAAAGAAAACTCTATTTAATCACAATATAATTCAATGCCAAACAAAACTTCACTATCTAAAATATGCTGTAATAACCTTTATTCAAACCATAAATCACAGGGAAAAGGCTGCACCCATTTAAGAGGAATAAATTATTTGGACAGTTATTTGTTACTTAAAAAACATTGAATAGAGGTAGGCCCCGCCATATTGATAATAGAACAACTAAACTAAACTTTGATAATGAATAAAACATACTTACCCATGCTTAATAGTCATCCCACCTCCTGTGCCAGTCACCCAGCCTAAATGGTAAAATTGCTTACACAATTCTGGAATTAAAACTCGTGGGTCATTCTCCTACAACACATTTATATTTTCAGAAAAATTATATTACAAAAGAAACAGAGGGAAAACAAAAATATATGAACAAATTGTTTTGAAAAATAATTATAAAATGTCAGGTTTAATTTAGATTATAATAACTTATAAGTTGGTTCACCTTAAGAAGTCATTGTTCACTGAACCTGATAGACTAAAATAATTTTAACAAAGACGGCCAGAGCAAAGAAACGGGGAATTTTTACATGTCACAATTAAACGCGCTATTTCTTACATCAACTTGAAATATTTCAATATTTCAACTCCAATAAGGATTTGGCCTAATGTGGTCAAAACCAAAACTACTGTGAAATAAAATGGAAGCAGCAGAAGAAATAAATTAGTTTAATAGAAAGTGCAATATACCAAAAACAGATGTTCTCCATTCAGTGAAACTGCCAGATGTTCAACAAAAAGATTTTGTTGAATGAGAAAAAAATATAGAGAAAAAGTCATGGTGAAATAATTTTTCTAAAATAAGTTCCAAGAGAAGTAATGGCAAGAAAAGAACATTAGAAAATTATTCAACTTTGTTAAAAGAAATAAATCATAAGTATAAAAAAAAGGTTAATAGAAATAACACTAGATAAAATACTTATTAAGAAACTATCCTTCAGAAAAATGGGTGAGATCTAACCTTACTTTTATGTGCTCCATAATTTTTTTTTTTTTGTGTATAATTACCATATTTTAAAAGCAAGTGTTAATTCGAAATATATAGGTGACTTGAATAAATAAACACTGAATGATAAATAAATGAACAGAGACTTTATTAAGTGGATATAATAATTTCGAATTTCAAATAATAATTTGATTTAACTTTTGACAAACAATATTTCATGCATAAATTCAAATTTTCTTTAAGACTTTATGAATGAAGATTATATGTTTATGTTTTTATAGTTTTTAGGTTATGTACATAGTTTTTCATTTTATAAATATTCTTTAATTTATCCTAGTAATGAACAAAAGGGAAAATAATCCTTCCTATTGAATGAACCGGCACGAGTCTCCACCCGAGATGAATTCCCGATTTTTTTTATCTAAATGGGCTCATCCCGCGCTTCTATTCACAAACTAAAATTCAGTAGCTTGGGATATTATTAAATTAATTTTCTTATTCTAACCCAAAGAGTTTTCTGTATTTCTATAGATAATTTTGTTTTCAAATATTCAATTTGATTTTTTATATTATACAGTAACAAAAGAGATAATTAAATACTATTGTAAAATATAATCTGAGATTTTTTCCTTTATATATATAAAGATAAAATAGTTATGTTGTAAACTTCTTACTAGTGCAGTCTTGATTTACTTACAAGTAAGGTTTTTCATAGCGTGTAAACATCATTACTGTACCTAAATTATTATTATTTTACTGTGTAAAATCATTGTTTTGTCTAATAAGTAGATTAAAATTATAAAAATGTGCAGCTTTAGTTTTAAATGCCTATACCGAATAACATTGCATATTTTCTGATATATTCATTGATTTTGAAGAGCTATAAGTTAAATACCTTGAAAAGATTAGACATATTTTGATTATAAGTAAATTTGTTGGTAATGAGAAAAATGTATTAATAACATTTTGTTCTGTTTATGTTCTATAATGTTAAGGTGCCTAATAATTAGAATAATAAATAAAGTTGTTTCTTTTTCTAATATTTTAAGAATTTTTTTATATCTATGTGATAAAAAAAATAACTAATGAGCTTGACTTGTGAGAAAGCAACTAGATAAAATAAAATCTGAAAACAAAATCTCACAATAAAATTGTTTACTAACCTCAAATGCGTTTCAACGACAGTAACCAAACTAATTATTGTAAACGTATTTATTGTAAGATTTTGTGTTCAGGTTTTATTTTATCTATCTATGTGATTGTTCTGAAATAGAATTCTCTTAGATTAAAAAAATAATAATAAACGGTACCAGGAACTGGCACATACTTTCTCACAAACATATTTAAATTATTAAACAAATTCACTGTGACTTCATGGTTGTAGGTGGCGTAAGAGAGGTGATTTATTAAAGTAGGAAATTAATTAATAAATATTATTATTATTATCTAGAGAGAAAACTATTCGATTAATTTCGAACAAATTTGCACTAAACACGTCAATTAGGCCTGTATAAATGCACAAAAGAAGGTTTTGAAAAACAACCCCCTTTATGCCAAAAACCATCAAAAATTAGTTATTATTATTATTATTAGCTAAACAAGAATTTTTAGAAAGATACGGTTTTCTGCATATGGTAGGGTACATTAACGCTACAAATAAGCCAAATTTTATCAAAATCGTTACAGCGGTTTTTTTATAAAAAAATAATAACAGATTTTTTGAAGGTTTTTTGAAAAAAAGGGGGTTGTTTTTCAAAATTTGTCAAAACCGTTTTACGTGCATCTATACAGGCCTACTTGTCATGTCTGGTGCAAATTTATTTGTAATCGATTCAATAGTTTTCGCTCTAGCTTTGTATACATACATACAGTCAGACATTTTGTAAAAATCACTTTTTTGAGCTCAGGGGGTCCCCCAAAACGGATATTTTCACAAAAATCTCAATATTGATTTTTTTTGCGATCACTATACTTTCTCTATACTATAGTATAGTGAGAAAGTAAAATTGTTCATTACATATCTATCTCATAATTTCCTTTTACTTACATAGCCTATATTACCAACTACTAATTCACATATAACTTGGCAGGGCCACATAAATGCCTACACAGAGAGTTTAAGAACTCTTACCAATACTTTCAAGTACTGCTTCTGGACGAAAGACAATTCATAATATCATTATTAAAATGTTTTAAAATTTCAAGTTTTTCATACAGCCATATTTTATTCACTTTTTAATTTTGATATAAAAAATTAATAGATAATATACTACCATATTAGGTTTAAAAAATATTTTTTAGAGTTTGATATCATAAATGCCAATCTACAAAAAATTTACAGTTTTTGTTTTATAATCCAAAATTTCAAAAGCCAGCTATTTAAAATGTTTGCTGTTGAATACCTCAAAAACCATTATCTTAACAAAAAAATTATTATATAACAGTTAGTTGTGTTTTTTAATCACAAACAACATGGGTTTTACATTCTTTCTTTTTAACCCTACAAGTGCTGACTATTTTGCTCTTTAGCGCTAAAGTTTTTATTGGTTCCGTGCATGCTTATTAACGAAAATCATTATAAAATACTCACTAACAGTAAAGTAAGACTTATTATACATCATTTTAATCCCAATTACATGTTCTTTACAGTAAATAGCTTTTCAGGCTTACCTTATATTTTTTATCCATTTTTTTTATGCCCAAACAAGAAATTAAATTTTTTTTGTTTTTTTCTAAAATCACTCACTCAAAATATGTAAAAAAAATCACTGTAGAAATTCCATTATAGCCAAATATGTTGAATAGAAATATACATAACACTACTACTTTGCTGTAAAAAAACTTTTTGTCTATAAAAGAAAACAATTCCGTTTTTTATAAAAAATGGGTTTCTGCACAAAGAAGAAAAACTCGCTTCTAAAGATATAAAAGTACTGTCTAGGCCCAATATTTATGGTTTTAATTTGTTAAAAGGATACAAATTCACACACAACATTATATACACAAGAAAAAAAAGAAGAAAAAATGTACAGTTCAAAGTCTCTATAGTTCATTTCACCTCAGCGTGAGGCAAAACCAAATGACCGTAATAAAACCCTTACCCTTAGGCCTATTGTGCGACATCGGGGATGGGCACTTGTCGTCTGCCTTTGTATTAGAGTTATTGCTGTTTGTCCCAGTGTCGTTATGCAAACTTTTTTAATTGAAAGAAAAACTTAAAACAAAATATATCACTCGCTGTGTTTTGATCGCGTGATTATTTTTATACTAAATATGAAGGAAATCGGTTAATTTTTTGGAAGGAAAAGTAAATAATTAAATCCTATGTGTTTTCAAATATTTTTTATCATCATGAATACAGAAATAAATTTAAATTGAATAATGATGTTGAGTTTCATAAAAACCTCTTACTTACTACTGTACACAATAATCCTCACCTTATAGTGGCCTGACAGTTTTTTTGGTTATTAAATGCAGTATTAAAATATAGACATAAAGTAATACTATTATATATTAAATTATATTAAATTTATAAATTAAATTAAAGATAAATAATAGACTATCATTAATGATGTACTTGTTTTCCCTGTCCCTAAATAGCTTATTAAAATTTTGTTTAGTGTGCAAGTAGCTAGAAGGAATAGCCTATGTTTAATTTTTATCCGTATTATGTACTGCAATAAGATGTGTAATTTTATATTTTTGTGTAGCCCATGCTCTGTTTGTCTATAATATTAAGATGTATTTAATTTTAATTGTATTTTATGCTCGATATATATAGAACAGTTATTTAATAGTTTTACTTTATGTCAGTATTTTAATACTGCATTTAATTAACAAAAAAACTGTCAGGCCACTATAAGGTGATGATTATTGTGTCCAGTAATAAGTAAGAGGTTTTTATAAAACTCAACATCATTATTCAATGCAAATTTATTTCCGTATTCATGATGATAAAAAATATTTAAAAACACATAGGATTTAAATATTTATTTTTCCTTCCCCAAAATCAACCGATTTCCTTCATATTTGTTATAAAAATAATCACGCGATCAAAACACAGCGAGTGATATATTTTGTTTTAAGTTTTTCTTTCAATTAAAAAAGTTTGCATAATGACACTGGTACAAACAGCAATAACTCTAATACAAAGGCAGACGACCCGCCCATCCCCGATGTCGCACAATAGGCCTAAGGGTAAGGGTTTTATTACGGTCATTTGGTTTTGCCTCACGCTGAGGTGAAATGAACTATAAAAGTCACTATTTTCCAACGCAGCTCTAATTCATAATTACTCTCTAATTCACTCATAATTACTTCAAAAATGAATAAACATTTACAAAAACAAATAAAAATAAACGGTACCAGGAACTGGCAAATATTTCTGACAAACATATTTAAATTATTAAACAGATTCACTGTGACCACAATTTTGTAGGATGGAGTAGGAGAGGTGATTTTTTATTAAAGTAGGAGATTAACTAATACATATTATTATCTAGAGAGAAAACTATTCAATCGATTTGGAACAAATTTGCATCAAACACGTCAATTAGGCCTGTATAGATACACAAAAAAGGTTTTGAAAAACAAACCCCTCTTTGGCCAAAAAACATAAAAAAATCAGTTATTTTTATTATTATTAGCTAAACGAGAATTTTTAGAAAGATGCGGTTCTTCGCATATGGTAGGGTACATTAAGGGTTACAAATAAGCCAAATTTTATCAAAATCGTTAAAGCTGTTTTTTTATAAAAAGTAACTGATTTTTTGGGGGGTTTTTGCCAAAAAGGGGTTTTTTTTTCAAAAATGTTCAAAACCGTTTTCCTTGCATCTATACAGGCCTACTTGTCTGGCCTATATGTCTGGTGCAAATTTGTTTGAAATCGATCAAATAGTTTTCGCTCTAGCTTTATATACATAGAGACAGACATTTTGTAAAAACCACTTTTTTGGCTCAGGGGGTCCCAAAATGGAGATTTCCACAAAAATTTCAACATCGATTTTTTTTGTGATCACTATACTTTCTCTATACTATAGTATAGTGAGAAAGTAATAAACTGATCTAAACTTAAGCTAATAAACGGTACCAGGAACTGGCACATACTTTCTCACAAACATATATTTAAATTATTAAACAGATTCATTGTGACTTCATAATTATTGTAGGTGGGGTAGGAGAGGTGATATTAAAGTAGGACATTAACTAATAAATATTATTATTATTAGCTAGAGAGAAAATTATTCAATCGATTTCGAACAAATTTATACATAACACGTCTATTAGGCCTGTATAGATGCATGAAAAAAGGTTTAGAAAATTTTTGAAAAACAACCCCGTTTTTGGCCAAACAACCCTCAAACATCAGTTATTATTATTATTAAATAAACAAGAATTTTTAGAAAGATGCGGTTTTCTGCATATGGTAAAGTACATTAAAGACTACAAATAAGCCAAATTTGATCAAAATCGTTAGGAGAGCTGTTTTTTATAAAAAAAATAAGTGATTTTTTGGAGGTTTTTTCGGCCAAAAAGGGGGTTGTTTTTCAAAAAATTTCAAAACCCTTTTTCGTGCATCTATATAGGCCTAATTGACATGTTTGGTGCAAATTTGTTCGAAATCGATTGAATAGTTTTCGCTCTAGCTTTGTATACATACAGACAGACATTTTGTAAAAACCACTTTTTTGGACTCAGGGGTCCCAAAACGGATATTTCCACAAAAATTTCAACATGGATTTTTTTTTTTGCGATCACTATACTTTGTCTATATTATAGTGTAGTGAGAAAGTAAAAATGAATAACAACTAGTGGATAAACAAACAAAATCTGAGTTCCGAGCGTCTATCTACACGTAATACTGCGCAGTTGATACAGGTACTACACGACTAGATAGTAGATTTGACAATCTGCTGTAGGTTTGTTTGAGTCGATATCGCTATGACTCTTTCCAAACTCAACTATACATTGAAGTATCCGATTGTATTAAAAATAGCGGCGTCGTACACATTTACAAAATGTGTTGGCGCAAACGTTCCGTATGCGACGTTAGAACTAAAACTCAATTTTCTAACATTGCATATGCGATGTTAGTACTTGGAGGGTTCAAAATTTCTCAATGGTACTTGTCTAAAACACAAAAGATTAGCCTAGAACCAAAATACAGTTTTAGTAGTTTCATGTTCATAATTCAATTATTTTTTAACCTAAAGAAAAAATGCTAACTCCATTTTGCTTGTCATTAAAAGACAACTTTTGTCTGTTATGAATTCTGTAAAGGCCTACTGTTAATGGTTTAGAAGGTATTCAACATCAAACATTTCAAATGCTCTAAATACATAAAATTATAATTTTATAATGTTCAGTTCTATTTCTAAACGTCTTAAATAAATGAAAATATGACCAACAAAATTTAAAGTAGGCCTAATTAATAATTATGAACAGAAAATAAAAGCCTTTTCCAATTTAAACTCAATTCACAACTTATTTAACTCGGGAAATATTAGATATGTATCTTTACAATGACATCAGACTGCACGTACGAACATAAATAAACACCATTGTCGGATTCCGCTATGCCTGCAACTTAACATCACATAATAAAATACATTAATAACAAATTAATTAGGAACACACAATTTTCACTTCATACTTTACATCAAACTACAAATATTCAATATACATCGATGTTCACAAACTCGATACATTCAATCAATCCTATGTGTTTAACAAGGGCAAAATTATTCGTTACATTGATGTATTTTAAATCGAGGAAAATATAAAAAAGCCTGAAGCACTAATTTATGGTCATTAGTGACACTACCAGGCGATGACAACCGCTCAGGTTTTTTGCCTCTAAAACAAATTTAGTTACAGTACAGTATGTGTACATGCATTCAACATTCAATTGTAGAATGTGCATAGGTTGGCAGCACTACCGTACTCTATTTTCTTAAAAAAAGTCGTCGTCTGAAAACATATAAGGGTAGCCTAGTAAAGTAAATTTACGCTCAGCTAATATTTCTGTTTATACAAAACAACTTAATTGGCGTTAGAAACTTACACACATGTTAACATTATGGAAACATATTGTGATTAGAGACTGTAAGTTAGAATTTCAGTATATTTTTGTTTAATGCTTTGGCGTAAGTTTACTATTCGATCCTAGCCTAAGATTTTTGAAGACAACGAAGTTTTACATTCTACTGTTAAATGTTGAATTCAGGTAAACATACTGTGACTAAATACTATAGGTTAGAACCTTTTAGGTTTTTTTAATTATTATTCTTGCATTTCTGTTGCCAATCGAATAGTAAACCTAGGGTCGAATAGTAAACTTGCGCCAATGCTTTCATTTTCAAATCAATAAGTTAGCAACCTAACCTTCAAATCAGCTGGAGTGTGGATGCATACTTTCGAAAATAAATTTAACATTGGTTTAAAAAATACATAAAAACGCCTGGCATAGGCTAATTTATCGCATAAGCTTAAAAGTTAAGAGCAAACTTACATCATGCTGAGACAAAGTTTCCATTACTACTTGTAAAATGTCCTTTCAGTTTCTGAAATGAAACAAGCTTTTCAATACCTTCTTCATTTCATTATGACTTTGTGTTGATAAAATGAAAGATAAGAGATAACCTTGAAATAATGTAAATATAAAAAAATCTTAAAGTACAAAGTCTAACATTCTTAAACAAAACTGTGAAGTGCTGAATTAAATACAAAATGTGTATTTCACTTTAGTGGAAAGTTGTCTTTAGGCGGACAAAAGAGAGTTTATCCAATTCGGATATTTTAAATTCGTTTATTATTTTAGTTCATGCGTTGTTATCCCAATTTCAGTCCCACAAACAAAACAAAACGAGCCACAATTCACAATAGCACGGGAGGCGCTGTATTTGAATGAATTATTTCATACCGGCTTAGAATTGAATTGGTTTTCCCTAATATAATACTTAAGAGACCTCAATGGTCGAGCTAAAGGTGAGAACATGTGAAGGTTGTCAAATAATGTTGCTCAAAGTGTTTTTCTACCGTGCCAAAATTTATGTTAAGGTTTTTGAGATCATCTTCAACCAAAAGTAATAATCAGCTGTGTTGAAGAGAAGGGGTTATACGTCAGACAAGTATCTGAACACTAGGAGCTCCACCCCTGCTCGCTTCGCTTCGCTAAGTAATCCTGACGGAGGCACATGGCGAAGCCAATGCAAAAGATTATTTTATTCTATGATATTTGCACGGAAATAATGACTGAGCGGTGACCTATACATAGCTAATACAAGACAGAGATCGAAATAGACATAGCCTTCCGCAATAATTCGAATTACTAGTCAACACATGTTTTGCAGTAGTATCTACACAGTATCTTTTCTTGTCTTCTTCATTGAGCACACATTACTCTTGCGAAAACCCTGCTCGAATTTTCCTATCAGATGACCATCTAATCTCTGAAACTACTGATTTTCTCTTAGTCGGCCTGGTCTTCTGTTCAAGTCAAAAATTTCATTTCTTTCGCCCCTTAATTAGTTCTTCTATCAGGCATAATCAGTACTGTTTGCTTTCTGTTATTTTTCTCATGTACTAGCTTGTATATAGAATGAACTAATTCGGTGTGGCTAAATCTAACACAAAAATAATTCGACCACCCAGCTCCAGCTGAACTACTGACGTAAGTTGGGCGAATTTCCGAAATTAAGTTTTTTGTACGAAATATATTAGTAGAATTTATTTGCACCTAAGCCTCCAGCTTTGTTTCACGCGCTCCTTCCTTACACGCTCAGTGGAAAAACTCGCTTTTTGTGACCTCGGGTTATGAGCTTCACTTCGCTCACAGCGTAAAAACTCGCCCGTCGGCCTTGGACGAGAAGATGCCACCAAGGCAAAATCCACCACGTGGCTTTGAACCGGGTACTTTTATGGTATTTTACGTTTTGATCGATTTTTAGGGAATCAAGGGAGCTATAAGATCGCGTAAAAAAACAAAATGTGCAGGATAAAATCCTAAATTTATATGTTTAGAAAAAACTGTACAAAAATTTCATTCACGTAGTAAAAATCTCAAAAATAGTTACTTATGGACAAAATACGTACTTCCGGTTGTTGGAATTTTTTCGCTAACGAACTCGTCCGAGCGACGTAGACAACCAACATGTGTACTAAATTTGGACCAAATCGGATTTAAAATGCAGGCGCTAGAGTGCAAACACATACATAAATATATAAATATATATATACTGTATATGATTTTTAATGACACCCCAAAACGTGTTCTGGGAACCATGATCGGTGCTCATTTGCTACTCTCGACTTTAGGTCTTACCTTAAGAGTGACCCTTATTGCAGTGGCAATAGCTCATTTTTCCTATGGAATTTCGCTAACAAAACTGATCATACTTAGCTTGATGCTAAAACAATTTCCCCAAATATTCGCAAGAAATGTTCCTTCACCTTATTTTGTCCTCATGGCTTCTTCCAGTCAGCTCGTCTTGCCCCGACGTACACCTACACTGGTTCCATCCAAAAAGCCTCGTCTCAAATTTTATTCCCTCTATTTAATACCTCTGTTCCTACTCAGTTTTACTCGTCTAGCTCGATCGTTGGCTTTTACTACAAAATGCAACTAAGCGATTTGACTTCATCGCGAGTTGCACCGTACCAATAATTCTACTTCTAATATAATTAAAATATAAATTAATACTCTCCCTCATCTCACTTCGAAACAACCTCGATTGTCGTCCTCGTAACAGAAGCTGCCCCGCGGTAAAATCCCTCTCTTAAACTTAGAAGTGGTTAAGTGACAATGTTAATTCGACAGAATGACAGGCCATTTCTTGCGTTTT
>JAGFPH010000049.1:869844-885686 GCA_018207615.1 Philaenus spumarius
AATAAATGTTAATCTAGGGTATTTATTTGTATATTACAGTACTTTCTTTTGATTACAATAATTTTTTTCTAGTACAGAATTCTTGTTTTGAGTTTGCAATGACCTTTAAATGTTATTGTTTAATAGAATAAAATGACGATTGTAATTAGGAATTGGTAAATTTAAATGATATAATAAAACGATTTGAAATTTTCAATATAGAAGTGTTTTATTTTATTTGATAACTAATAAAATAACTTTTATAAGGTTTGATAAACTTTATTAGTAACAAATTATGTAGGACACAACAATATTTTGAGATTTTATAACACAATAATTGTGTTTTAATGAAGTATTGCTGTATTTTATGTTTTTGTCTGAACAGAATAGATTATATTTTATACATGCAACAGTTACATAAATTTAGGTTTGTTTTGATATAGGCCTGGTTACACTATCAATAAAGTTCTTTGATCAAAAATTTAATCAAAGGTTCTCTCTTAGAGAACCTTTGACAAATAAATTTGACGTGTGCCAACTTTGATAAAAGATTGCATATTACACTATCAAATATTGCATCAAAGAAATTTGATCAAAGATTTTTGACAAATAAATTTGATAGTGT
The DNA here is from genome assembly GCA_018207615.1 of Philaenus spumarius. Taxonomy (NCBI): domain Eukaryota; kingdom Metazoa; phylum Arthropoda; class Insecta; order Hemiptera; family Aphrophoridae; genus Philaenus; species Philaenus spumarius. The sequence goes on from JAGFPH010000049.1 coordinate 870,449, forward strand.
AATACAGGCCATATTAAAACAACACTGTCAGACTTTTTAACACTTGGAAACAATGTTAATGTTTAGTCCTTAAAAATGTGCTGTAAATTTACCTCAAAACGCTATTTATGGACATCGTTGTGTTCGTCAGTTAATGCAAAATAATAAAATTTAAGTTTTATAGGTACACAAAAACTTGGACTAAAAACGTAGGGTGCAGTAGTTTTGAACGCGCGACATTGATGCGCCATAAGGCAGCACAGTGCCGGGAGCCTTGAGTTGAACGACTACTGTGACGTCACAATCCGAGCAGTACGGCCTGTAGTATAGTATGGCCTTGCTCACGGCCGCTTAGTGGATTTCAGCATTGTGGGCTCTGTCGTTTACACGCTTTTGCGCCTCACCAGATTCATGTAATTAGAATAAAATTTGTATATTATTTATCTTCATGAACTATGGAATCTAACAGTATAAACTTATTGTAGTTTGGTAATATATATGATTTGTAGTAATGAAAATTATTTAGTGTTTTAAAAGTGTGACACTATAAGTGTAAACTTTTTTGTATTTTTGTTAAAAAGAAACTTTCAGCGGAAAAGTTGTAGATAATTAGTTGATCCACAATTTTTATCCCAAACATTTCTTATAAAATTATTTTTTTGTTCTGTAGCTAACAACGTTTCCCACGCTTTTCGTTCTCGGTTCAGTCTTCACAACTTCAAGGAACTGACGCGCTTTGTTATATAACACGAATTTGATTGTATTAACAAGCTGAAGTATGACATATTATTATTTTACAGGCAGGAAGTGGTCTATGGCAGCTACTCTTGCTTTGGTTTTAAAAATAGATATTTTTGTTTCATTGCCGCTGTTTTTAAATTATTAATAAACTGAACCACAAGTGGAACCGACATATAGCGTGTAAAATGACACATGAAAGAGGTTAATATTCAAAATAAATTTAATACCCAATTGTTAATGATATTTGATTACAGTATGAGATTAAACAGTTGTTCATAGGTATCTTACGAGTGATTAAACTAAATTAACTTATTTAATTTCTGCCTTAGGCCCTTTATTTTCATTCATGGATTGAGCCGGGCTAATCATGACATCGTATATTTTGAAAAGAAATAGCAAATCTTTTTACTAGTTGTAATTCATGTCGATCATCACCAGAGGAAGTCATCGGATGTGAACAAAAAATTTTGCCACCGAAGTCATTTATAGCAATGATGTTTACAAAATGAGGAATATCGCAAACTTTAAGCGACGGCGGCGCTGGAGATATCGAAAGCGCGCGATTAACCTTTAAATGTGGGAAAACCAAAGAACGTATAAAGAGGTTTTAAATAAAAGTTTTTAATCAACTCATTTCCAACATTTTTCTCGCTTGAAGTTTGTTTCTACCCCAAAAATAAAAACGTTTATGCTTAGTAACTTTATCATGTTCCGATTTTTTTGGATAATTATATTTTGTATTTTCATAAAAGTATATTTTTGTAGTCCTGAGGAAAACAACTATGGAATGGATATATTAGTCAAAGTCCGTCAATGGTTAATTTTATTTAACTCTACCAGAATGTGACATCTGACAGCTATAATTATATAATATTGTATAATAATTGTTTAAGCTACCTATATATAAATAATCATCTTGTCATAGTGAATTGTTATTGAAGAAACAAATAAGTATATCTTAGAGTTAATATTTACTTTTATTGTTTACTAAATAAATTAAAATTACAAAGCTACAAGATAAGGTAATTGCTTTCAAATTTGAAGAAGAAATAAATATCGAACCAACAAGCCGAGCTGTTATGTTTTTCAGAGAAATTATAAGATAGGAACAGTGGAGCAGTGGACAAGAATCTTAGAGAACCAATAGAACAGAACAATAAATACGTCAATAGCCAATGAGGCTGAACTATGAACGAGGGAATCTAAGTTCCATGTTCCATGTTTCGACTTTCGTTATTCGTTATTGAAAATGGAAAGTGGAATAAGTGGAAGGTTTTGATGTACGTTTGCAGGATCTGACATTAGTATTAGAATATTTTAATTTTATATCACTTTAATTAAAATTTTGTGATTTGAAATTATGCTGTGTCGTTGAGTGTTAACATTATAATATGCTTGATGTCTATTGAAGGTAGTTTTTTTTACAAATGTAAGTTATATGATGAACACATTATCATTAAATTATCGTGTAATTAATAACACTTTGTTAACTAGAATTTAGAATATCAGACAAGACACAGCTTGGCCATAAACAAAGTGGTTACGATATATTTATAAAATTGTTCTTCTTTATGTTCAGATTAAAGTAAACAAATCAGTAGGCTAAGTTGTATTCTGAAATTGAGGAATGTGACTTGTATGTCTATTTAATTCTTGGAGAGTGTTTTATCAGGCAGACAATATTTGTCCATTAGGCCTAGCTATTGTCTATATTATATATTTGCAGTTCAGTTAGCTAGAATTTAAATAATGATGAGACAGTAGCTACTTGTACTCGTGTGCATTATGCCGATATGATATGCATTGAGATATTTAATATTTCTTTTGTACAAATTTAATGGAAAATCCGAAAACTAACAAACAAAGGTAAGCGACCAAAGTGGTGCCTTGCGATCGTGCATGTTTGAAATAAAATACTAGCGCAAGCGCTTGAAGATTAAAGAAATTTCATCAGCCAAAAACCTTTTCGTTTTGGAAAGTAAGAACTGCTAGCCTTCCAGCTGCTATATCGAGTATAAACTGGAAAGATACTTTGACAGGAGACTGTTTAGTTTAGGTTTTTTTTAAAGCCGCGTTTACACTATGCAACAATTTTTAAAACCTTCTATTTTAAAACATGTTGCAACACGTGTTGCAAGAAGTTTCAGAACGCAATAGAAAAAGTTGCAAAATGATTTAAAACAAACGTGTTTTAAATCCAAAAATCGAGTTTTAAAACATGTTGCTGCCTTCCCGGCCAGAGTCCGTAAAGATCAAAGAAAATGTGAGTTTTATGAACATTATTTTATTTTATTATTTTAACTAATAAATATGTTTTATTAGAAATTCGGAAGTTGGTAACTTAATTCCGAAAACGTGCAATCGTTTCAACTTTATTTTACTAACCAAGATGAAGTCTTGATGTAGAACGTTAGTTAAATCAGCACAAACTTCTTCTATAACTATACAAATGCTCGATGTAGAAAATTTAAATAGGTAACTCAAACTTTTGTAATAGTCACCAATAGCCAAAAATTGTAAGGTCTAAGTCTTTCTTTAAAGGGGTATCTTTAAACGATGAGTTTTTTTTTCGTTTGAACCTCCGATAATAAGTATTAAATATTCAACATCTGTACTTATAAAGAAAGTTTTTAAAGCAACTAGTAGGCTACCTCTTAACTCCCCTACCAACAAATCTTGGTCGTTTCATGGTGGTAAATCATTGAGCATGTCACTCCCACTATAGGCCTACTTATTTCTAGCTTCCAACAAAGGACGTACCCAAAATCGTCTTTTAGACTTTCTTTGTACAATGTATCACAACACGCGCTGCTGCTGCAACGATCATGTCCTCATCGTTCGAAGCCATCATGGCGAACTTTTAATATGTTTTAAAACAAGTTTGATCATTTTTCAGCACGCCCTTTAACAATGTTTATAACAAATGTTTTATAAACATAATTTTATGTTTATAAAACAAAAATTTTGTTAATCATGTTTTACAAACAGTTAAGCTTATAAAACATGTTGCATAGTGTAAACGCGGCTTAAGTTTGCAACCCAGCTGTGATGAAAAAGTAGTGGTAGGCCTAGTGTGAACAATACTAGGACCCGGTCAATTATGTTCATGCTGTTTTCCTAACTATAAAAGTGATTCATTTTTTGGTAAGGAATGAAAGAATTAGGCCTATTAATAGTACCGGTATTTAGTTGATTGGAAGAACCCAGGTTTATTTATATAATCAACAACATACAGGCCATTCCTGGTTAGGCCTATTACATCTTTTTTAACTATCTTTTTGAAATCTTGTAACGAGTCTTCAAAAACTAATGAGTGATGTTTTCTATAGATTCTACAGAGTAACATTATGGGATACCATGGAAATTCCTATTTTGTAATAACTAAATTTACTTTGCATCTGTTGCGTTATTTCATTCTGCGTCAGGCTATTTATGACATGTTTAGAAACTTGTGTTTCATCATCAGTGATAAAATATATTAATATGTTCAAATTAAGTAACATAAAACGTATAGAACACATTATTCACAGTTATACTTCTCTAAATCCGGTAGATGCCACATTATCTAGTGGTCGACCAACTACCAATTTTTGTTACGAACATATTCTGAAACAACACACTTCATTGACTCTAAAATCACAAGAAAGAACTATGACTGACAAAATGTTGAAGAATCTTCAAGATAATACAACTTCATGAAAGTTAACACTCGGGCATTTTAAGCTATAAAATAAATAAATCTTATAGCGTTGTTGCCAAATAAATGTCAAAGTCTACAATTAATTGATTGTTGGTAAGCAACATGCATGCAAATATTGAACAAATTCATATTAGGCCTACTTTAATTTATTTTCAAAGGAACTTGGCAGTAGTAGCTAAATTTTATAGCAGGGTTACTGTGTTTAAGGAAGATTTATTGTTAGCATTATTTTTGAATTTGTATAGGCTACAGTTACAGATAAAAGATATAAGTTAGGCTATATGTTGAAAAATACAGGTATCTAAGTGGTATTATAAGAAAAGTGTAATGCATTTGATTCATTAACAAATTTTCAGTATAGCCTCAAAGAAAAAATTATTCCTCTTACCCCATGTCCTTATCATTTGACTTCGCAACGTTTCTTACATGTAGAAAACGTTTGCAATGCATACATTTTTGTCTTATTAACCCACCCCGCGCTACGAAAATTTCAGAATGCTCACACTGTAACGCTACATACCCCCAAAAAATTAAGTTCTCAATAAGTCAACGCTAATTTTTTTTTTGATTTTCTTTTACCAAAACATGAGACATGGGAATAAAAAAATTGTTTTTTTAATCAAAGTTGGTTTATTTTATAGCAAAGTAAGTAAAAAAAACTACAAAATTAGAAAGTATCAAGCTCGTGAAACCCACACTGCTTTATTACTTATTGTGTAATTAGGTTATTATAAAATATTGTAAGAATTTAAATAAAACAAAGAACATATAACCATGGTTTTGTTACATTGTTTTTACAGCTCAGGGTGTGGTAACCTTTTGAAACATGCATCGGGGTGTAGGTTGGGCCGCGTGGTGTAGGTCTCACAAAGGTAGATCGTTTCCTTTCTCATTCTTTGTTGAGCGCAACAACACATCTACCAGTGTCCTTTTCTCTCCTTTCATAAAGTGTTGTCTGCCAAAAAGCAACGAACGCAGTACAGTCTCTCACGGAGTCTGCACGTAACTGACTTGCGAGTTGGTTCGTCTACAGCGTTTCTCTCGAAACAGCATGAGTGGTGTAGCGGGCCAACTTAGGTGCTCCTCCCACAACAGTCGGAATTCGGAGTCGACTGCCATATTATGTTTAATAACCAAGGGATATGTTACCCAATAACTGCTGCACTCAAGCGACAAAACTGAAACCTAAGTCAAACTTAGCGGTTATATTCGTCTACAGTGCGGGAAAGGTTAAGCTACCAATTTTGGCATAACACCTTCTTAGCATGGAAGTGATAGTGGAGTGGAATTTGGTAGCCTATATGTGATCCCTTCTTTGTACTACTGTACAAATTCCCTTGATCTGGGTGAAATTAGTTATACGTATGTTTCATAATTTTATTGTACAGTAGAACCCCACTAATCCGTAGCCAACAGGACCGAGGGTATGGTTGAATCACTTAAAAGGTCGGATTATCAGAGGAACACAAAGTTTTAAAAATCGAAAATACAAATCAAGAATGATGCGAAACCATTGTATTTGGATAACCTAATAGAACTCCGATCCAATGCAATATTTTGTTCCACTGGAAATTCGACTTTTTTGGCGCTATCTATTGGGGAAACGAAGGAAGCTGGTTGGAAACACCAATGCTTACAATGCTTTCTCCCTAGCGCTACCTCGCGGCGCGATCATGTACTATTTTCGCGAACACCTTTTTTCCGGCACACAACCCCCGTATGGATGCAAGATCTATTTATTATTCATGATCTATGGCGAAACACAAGCACTGTAGGACTACAGTAAGTCTTGAAACATTAAACATTTATTGTTCTTGATGTTTTTCAGCTCAAAAAACAACAAGAACATTAAATTTTTAGTGTTTAGTGTCGAAAAAAGTCTGTAATGTTCTTTAGCATTCGGCAATCTCGATTTAGACGTGTCAACAGTCTATTAACTCTCATCGTCAATGATGAGTCAGCGAGATGAGATGTACTGTACTTTGATTTAAACTGCTTAAGGATTGAGAACCATACAGGTGTAGTGGGGAGAGGGGCTGCACGCTAGGACAATCAGGAAGGGGCAGTTGTCATGGCAACCTATGCAACCCGTGTTGCCAGATTTCTGGTAAATTGCTTGATATTGCAAACAGGTGAACTGTGATCTGTTTTTGTAAATCTTGAACCAATTGCTTGATGAGAAATACCGAAAACATAAACAATCACCGTTATAGCGGTATGGTCGGACTAAGCGAGGAGTTGGTTTATACCTGAGTTGGACTAGCGGGGTTCTACAAATTTAATGTCATAAGTATTTATGAAGTAGTTTTTTTATTTATTTTGTACAGTACTAATTATTTATAGGTACTATTTAAAGCTTGGGTAATTGTTTAGGTACTATTACTTTGTCAGAACCATACGTTCCGCATTGAGATATATGTTTCGTATTTATGTATTCTAACATCAAATTAATATTAATAAAGGCCCGGAAAAATAAATTCACCCTAAAAAAATGGGGGGAAAATAATCTGAAGTTCTAACTTATAGTAGGCCTACTGTATCTAGTTCCAGTATATTTCAAGCAAACCAACCCAACTAATAGTACACAATAACCTTTATCGCAAGTGGACTGAAATATATAAATAAAAATGATTGAAGAGCTGGAACAGTAAACAAGATAAGGTAAGATAAGGCGATTGGCCTTATCTTCGGCTATACATCGACGAAAGTAAATCTCCAATAGCGTGTGATGAACCATCAGCAAGCAACACTAGTTCTTCATAAGACGACTTTTAAAGTAAGTTACTCATTCGTATTTCTTTTTCCGTGCATTGAATTAAATGTTAATTAATTGTTAGAATATATAATATATCTCAATACGGGAACATTTGCTTGAAACATACTGGGATTAGAGACTATAAGTTAGAACTTCAGGCTATATTTTTTCTTTCATTTTTTTATTGTGAATTTATTTTTCCGGGCTTTTAATCATGTTAATACATTGTTAGAATACATAAATATGAAACATATCTCAATATGGAAAGATTTGGGTACTGACAAACTGGTAGTGTAAACAATTACCATAGCTTATTTATTTTAAGATGTTATAAATATTAGTTTTAGAAATAGAAAAGTTTGTAGAAGTAGGCTATATTGCTTAGTGATAATAAGGTAACAATCTTGTATTAGTAAGAACATAATTATATATATGCAATTAGTAACATCAAAAAGCATTATTTTTCTTTCAGATAAAATAAAAATTTAGTTTTGTTTATTCTGAGCTTTGTGATTAATTTGTTTTAGGATGAAGCAAAATGTTTTCTGTCAGGATAGTGAATGTAGATCATTATTTAAGTACTCCCCTTCAGGGCTTAGATATTACATATTCCCAGTTCCGGGGAAGTCAGGTGAAGCAGGTACCGATCATTAGAATCTTTGGTTCAACACCAGGAGGTAATGTATAAGTTGTTATCCTTTTTAAAATTAGTTTTAATTCACTGTAAATTCCTTAAATAAGAAGTGGAGAGAGATAAATGTTAAATGTGGCCTATTTATATCATACTTAAATGCTTCAATGGTTAAATTGCTTAAATGGTTTTTTACGGAAAAGAAAGTTATGTTTTACAATATTACAACGTTTATACTGACTTCCTTTTTAATGGATCGTAATGAAAACTTAAACTGAGTAAATTTCATATTTTTGATTACTTTACCTTGTTTGTGTTGTTAGCTGTTAAATTTGACTAAATTCCATGGGAAACAACAATGACAAAACTGTTTTATGCCTTAAAAAACTTATAATTGTGAGGTCAGTAACTCACAAACTTCAGGTGTGATTAGGCTTTAAAAAGCATACCTATTTGAACGTGGAATTCTAAAAAAACATTTCCGGGATTCCACTTTTTCCTGGAGGGTTTTTCAGACCACTCAGGAGGTGATGATCCGAAAATCTGCTCTGGAGCCGCCATTGTATTCAATGGACTTTCATAACAACAATTCACTGTATTATTGAATTTGCAGTTTTCAATTGAAAGCTTGTAGTAACAAACATAGTATAACAGTCCAAATTCCATAACATTATTATTAAATGAAAGTACCAAAAAGACTGAGAGAACTGATCCAGTTTCAACCAATACGTTATACATATTTTATAGAAAAACAAATACCTAACCTAACCTATGTAAGAAAACCATTTAATAGCCTAGAGCCTAACCAGTTTGACAAACAATATTTAAGAATTATAAATTGTATAGAAACACACCAATATTATTTGTACCCATGTATTAACTTCACTAGTAACCAAAAACACTGTAAAATCATGTTTAAATGTAAGCTACAACAAACCAATATTATAAGGTAAACTATGCCATAAACCTATTCAAAGGAATAAATTCCAAAATACGATCAAATTCACAACACATAAAGAAAAGAATCCTGTAATAGAAAAACACCATCTTTATTTATTTATTCAACCAGATTTCATTAGATTCCACATTTATTATCAAAACACTTCAACATTAAATTAAATTAGTATTCGCACTGTTTACTAGTGGACCGCAAAATGTAAATAACATAGGAACAGCTGTTAGTAGCCTATGGTTATAAATAATTTTAAAGTGAGAATGTATTTATTTCAAAACACAAACCTCAGCAGAAAACTATTGTAAAATATTAACATTTGTAATTATTTAGCCATAAAGCGATATGAAAAATTAGCTCATAAGTAGCGAAATATATGTAAGTAGAATAGAATGTTGTGTAACTAAAGTAAGCCTCTGTTTTCATGACGCCATATTTGGACTAAGTTAACGATGTTACACGCGATTCAAGTTAAATTCTTTCTATAAATTAAAATATGTGTATTTTGGCAACAACGAACTAATAAAGTCTATACGATATCTGAGATATCCAGTTATAAGATATACGACTTCAAAAAAAAAAATTAATAAAAATCAAGTGAAATGTCAGTACTACTTTATGCCAACAACCAGAGGAAGCGAGAAGATCGAAGTAGTCATTACGCGGAAGGAGACAAATGATGAAAAAACCGACGCGCGGGTTTTTAAAGCATTAGAAGCCAAACTGAGTTACAGTGTAGTTGTGTATTGAACACCATCAAGTAAAAGTTTCATTAAAACAGTTTTTTTAAATTAAATAAGTGATAAATTCAGTGAAAACGATCAGAGATAGGTATACTCTGTATTATTATTAACATTTCGGACTTTGAACAATAAATTTCTATCGACAGTAAAGCCAAATAAACCCTCAACAATTTTCTTCAAAAATGATGCCAAATTTTGCAAATCTAAAGCCATTAAATTTTAACCTTGTAATTAAGGCGAATAAGTAAAAAGCATATTCATGTCAGCCGAGTTCCTTACACCGAGATAGACATTAAACCTATATTTAAATAGCCTATTTAGCCAATATGTAATGTAAAAGAAAATATAATTCAAAAATAAAAATTGTGACTGTTATAACCCTAAAAGAAATCCAGTGTTAATTATTTATAAGGCTACTTCTGAAGCCAATACAAAGAAAAGTATTTTATATTTATCAATTGTTTTTCATAAAATAGAAGAATATTATAAAATGGCTTCCAACTAGTGGGGCTTTATAAAAGGATATTTGTAAAAATATATTATAAAATAATGGCTCCACAACATGTGGGCATTTAGTTGCAAAAGAAATATACATATTTATAATAAAAATATATTATAATAGTAAGAAATTATACTGATATTTATCTTTAAAGTTTAGTTACTTTTATTCGATATGTATCAGAAAAACTCTGTTTTTAAAACTTTCTATGCAGTGATAACTTTATATTTTAAATTTAAGACCAAACAAATATGTCCAGAAAGTAAGTTCCATTTGGTAATAAAACAAAATCATGTACAGATATAGGAAAACAATTTATTGCACAAATATCTATAACCCTTAAATTATTTTTCTACCGTAATTTCCCAGGCATTTTTCATAGCGTGGCACAAGTTTTTGTATGACTTCTTCATAGAAGGTTGCTGCCTGTGTTTTCAATTATGTGGTGACATGTTCTTTCAGTTCATCGTTGTTGAAGCGTTGACCACCAAGGAAAGATTTCAAATTAAAAAATAGATGGAAGTCCCTAGGAACGAGGTCAGGGCTGTTCGGAGGGTGGTCAAACACGTCCCAGTCGAAGTCCTTTAGGAGTTTTTTTGTCACATTCGCAGTGTGTAATCGAGTGTTGTCATGAAAGAAAACAACTCCTTTTGAGAGTATTCCCCGGCGCAGTTTCTTAAGCGTCTGACAGTAAATATCTTTATTGATTGTTTCACCTAGCGGCAAAATTGTCTATGCCAAAACACTGTGCACATGCCTTTTCGAGATGTCAAGATTGTCTTAGGTTTTTGTGTTGCTGGCCTCATTCCGGAGTGACGGAAACGGATGTGCGTAACTGCGATTGCAGCGTTCCCATGGATAAAAATAGAAACGGAACTTATTTTCTGGACATACCTCGTATATTTTAAAACCACTACAGACTTCATTGGAGTGTACAGTACATATATCATTTTTATAGCACAAAAATATAAAGTAATTTAACAGTGTTTCACTAAACTTTGTTTAACTCTTTCCACTCGAGTGTCGGGGCAGCCCCGCACCCTACTAATCCGCACGAACCCCTATGTCGGGCGAGCCCCGAACTCGCTATGATAACGTACTTTGATTGCATTTGAACAGACGTAGTTACTTTGATGACAGCTATTGTTGAAGTTTGAGATGTGCTGCTATCTGTGGAGTTTTTTTAGGACCATTTCTTAGAAAATATAATGTTTGCCGTCTTTGGCCGGTCTGTAAACTGCTGTCTGCTCTCACCGTTGTTTGGTTCCTACTTACTACGCAGTGTTTTAGTGAGCTTACGCGTTGTTTAGTTTTGTTGTACTAGGTTATCGTGTGTAAATTCACAGTTTATTTTTGAATATTGTTCTTTTTATAATAATAATGATTGTTGTGAATTAAAATGAACGAAGACGATGGCAGTTTGTTACAAAATGACGTTAGTGGCGACGGAACTTTTGTTTCGAACCTGAGTGATTAAAATATTACCAATCAGTTTTGAAAAAGCTTTTCTTACTAGTTTTGATCTACATAATACTGTTTTTAAACAATAAAATAAATAGTTGAGGCAATTTTGTACAAGTTGATGTCAAAACTAATTGTTTTCATAAAAACTAATTTTTTACAAAAAACTTGTTTTTCAATTATAATTTTTTACTTTCTCCACCCTACACGTAGTATATGGAGAAAGTATTGTTTTCGTAAAAACGTTCGAATTTGAATTTTCAGTTGAATTATCTGTTTTGGTGCTCCCAGAACCCCAAAAAATTGTTTAGTGCAATTATCTGTGTTGGTGCTCCCTGAACCCAAAAATATTGTTAGTGGAATTTTTTGTTTTGGTGCTCCCTGAACCCAAAAATTGTTTTTAACGTGGTGTCTGTCTGTCAGTGTGTCAGTATGTATACACGACCAGAGGGGACACTATTGGTCCGATTTTCATGAAATTTGGTATGTAGGTACTAAACCCTAATATCTCCAGGCGTTTTTTTCATTTTTTGGAATTTTTAATTTTTAAGGGTAATTTACCCCTAAAAACCAATAAAAAACGACAAAAATGCAAATTTCTCAAAAACGGCTCTAACGATTTTGATCAAATTTTCAGTATTTATAGTGCTTAAGATGCCAAACAAAATGACACCATCCGCTTTTATCAAAACTTCGGCGTTTCATAATTATAGGGAAATGTTAAAAAATAAACAAGTTTATGTTGTCAATCTAGCATCACGGCAACGGCCGCAAGGGATAGCACAACGGTAGAGAAGACGGCCAGTAATTCAAAGGTCGCGCGATCGAATCCCGCCTGGGACAATAACTTTTTTATACGATTGACGTAGGTAGAATATTATTTTTTTGTTTTGTTCTAAAAAGTAGTAAATAAAATGATTAAAAACAATATTATTTTGACTACAGTAAGTTGGGAGAAAGTTTGTGTCAGTTAACTGATACCGTTTATTTTATAATTTATTGTTGTGTCTAAAACATGTGTAAACCACTTAATTTTGTTCATTATGATATAGACAACAAAAAACAAGCAACAAATATAGGTCTTCCCATTGAAAATTTTTCCAAAATTCTTGTTTATTCTGGTTTTTTGTTATAAATTTTATATTTTTTTTCAATAAATAAAAATTAAACTTATACTTGAAAATAAAAATTTGTTTTTTTCATACCAATCTATACTTAAGTCATAGAAGAAACTACAAAAAAAATCAGCCTTTTAGAACTGACAGAAATACTTTTTTTTGGAGTAAACATGTTACAGTGCAATATTCGCTCAAAATTAAATTGACCTGATAGCAACACTAGGTCCCCAGTAATTGGAGTGGAAAGGGCTAAGTTGATTACATTATAAACTGCTCTTATTATTTTTGTTTTTGCATTAGAGTAAACTATACATTTTTTACTAATCCTTTTGACATTAAGAAAATCAGCCTGTTCATAGAAATAAGCTTTAAAGTTGACAACAATTTGTATATAATTGTTTTTTTCCTCGGATAAATATACTTATAAGGTTAGCTAAGTAACATTCCCAGTGCCGAACATTACTGCATCAGTGGTGTTTTAAACGGGTGATGTACAATATCATCCCAGTATATGTTGACCTATAGCGACTAAATTATAAACAATCTACATCAGTAAAATATATTATCTATACTATTATATAAAAATCTAATGGTGTCTGTCTGTGTGTGTGTGTGTATGTGTGTGTGTATGTATGTTACTCAATCACGTAAAAACTACTGGATTTATTGAGCTGAAATTTTTCATGGATATTTTTAGGTTCCCAGATTAAAAAATGAGCATATTTTTATTTAGAAATTCCATCAGGGTACCGCCAAACTGGCTTTGAAAACTTCTTTAACCTTCAATTTTATCTATAAAAATATCAGCTGTTTGTATAAAATGTTTAGCAACATGTCGTTTGTTTATATTCATTACCATAGCAACCAAATTAACCAAATTTATAATTCTATACTATTAAACGAGGGAGTTCTGTATTTATCCAAATTTCAAAACGGCTTTAACGAATTTCACGAAAATTTGCACAAAGGAGTTGTTTGACGCCAGGAATTTAATGCCCTAGGTCTTATATCTGTAAACATTCGCTTATTGACTCTTTTTGACATTTAATTTGAGTAATAATTACAGTGAAGCCTATGGGAGAAGAAGAAATAAAGTTAACTAGGCTATATCTGTAACTAAGAAAGAAGAAAAAGAAATTTTCACTTAACAAAGGAATTTTAACATATGTTATTAAACATAGCTTTTACCAAATAAGCGGCAGAAGGCACATTGTTTTAAACAGAGTTGCAATGTGTTTTGAAATCTCAAATATCGGGAACGGGGCATTACAATTATATTAATCCCTACATATCAAATTAAAGTGCAGAATATGTATTTTCAATTGATATAAGATAAACCAGTTTTAGTGTTTGGAGGCTATTAAATTTCTTCTCTTCAATACAGACTATTTAATGCGCCCGAATCTGATTTTACCGTTATAAATAACAGGTTTAAATGGAACTACTTTTAAATTTCTGTCTATTACGCATGCGTCAAGATATTCCATTTCTTTACGCCTTGCTCTAATTTAGTGAAACAAAGTGAAATATTCTTATAAGAATAAATGTATTTTAAATTTTCAATTTTACAGTTAAATTATATGATTTCTCTACAATTTCATATTTTAAAATATAGCTTTTAAATAAAGTTTATATTCCTAATTCTCCTTTCAAATTATCTACCGGTAGCCTATGTTTTTGTTAGCCGTCTTGTAGGAACATAAAACTGTTGTTTTCTAAAAAAAATATTTTTGAAGTTGATAAATATTATATTCATAAATACCATTCTATTTAGAACTGAATTACAAAACTTTTCTAAATTTTGAAAAAAATTACAAAAAAGTTTTACTTCAAGTTATGTAGGCCTAAATTTGGATTTTTGTTTCCGTTACTGAAACATTTTTCTTCCTTAGTTACCAGTAATAAATTTTATGATTTATCATTAATCCATTTTTTAGTTGCATTGGCTATATGAATTCCTTTTGACTTTTTTCTGTAAAAAATATACGGAACACTTTTAGATTGGGATACAATTACTATTTATTACAGTTTTTAAAAATATGCTTGCAAAAGCCAAAATAAAAAAAAAATAACACTTCCGCTTAAAGGGTTGGAGTTATGTTAATCTTGGAATTATTGTTACTATATTAAAGTTTAATTTCACAATTTAATTTGTAAGTTAACTTGGTTACTTCACATCTAACATAAAATTAAGAACATTCTACTAACACACATTCTAACACTAACATTCTACTAGATCAACGACTTCTTTTAAAGCGTTTCTGCTTTTAACAAGCAATTTTACATCAATATTTTTTTTAGTCGCATATACAAATTCTTTGAATCCTTTTCTAAAAAATAGCTATTGAACACTTTTGGATTGAGATACAATTACTATTTTTGGCGAATTTGAAATATTTTTTTGCAAAACACACGAAAATTGCCTGCCATTCTGGGACATTTAATGTCAGATGCAGGGTTGATCACCTGTTAATGACACTTTTAAACACATTTAAACTGGAGAACATTTAAACTGCCAGATGCAGGGTTAATCAACTGTTAATGTCAATTTTAAACACATTTAAACAGGTGAATATTTAAACTGCCAGATGCAGGTTTAATCACCTGTTAACGTCACTTTTAAACACATTTAAACAGGTGAACATTTAAACTGCCAGAT
>JAGFPH010000049.1:919484-932558 GCA_018207615.1 Philaenus spumarius
GAATTAGTGTATTGTTATTATTATTTTTAAACAATATAATATATTGTTAATTTGCATAGTAAAAATTCGTTAGAGTCAGACCTTTTTGGTGGTTTTTCCTTGAAGGTTGATCCAGCCCTGGGGTTGGTCTTGCGTACCTGAATGGCTGTATTTGTTGTGCGGTTCTTTAAAGTTGATCTGATTTGTTTGGCTGGGTTGTCATTTGTGTGGGCTCCGGCTGTTAATCGTTTACCGTCTTTGACACTGGTATTCACTCTCCGCCTTTTTGGTCTTAACTTTGCAAAAAATGTAAAATTGTATATGTATGATGATGATGTAAATGATTTTTATTTAAGTTACCATTTCAGTGAGCAGTCAAGACCAATCATTACTAAATGTTTTGGAAAACCTAGCAGAAGATGTAGAATTGGGAGTGGACAAACAAACATCATGCAATATTCAATACATTGTAGAAGCTGACAGTATCCTAGGCTCACAGTTACTTACAAATGAAGAAGAGGAAGAAGATTTAATAGA
Source organism: Philaenus spumarius (assembly GCA_018207615.1). NCBI lineage: Eukaryota > Metazoa > Arthropoda > Insecta > Hemiptera > Aphrophoridae > Philaenus > Philaenus spumarius. The sequence goes on from JAGFPH010000049.1 coordinate 920,001, forward strand.
AGCTTGTCAACAAATAGACAATTTAGAGCTTCAATATGACACTAGATTGACAGCTGAGGAACAAACGGAGTGAGTGTGTTTCTAATACTATGGAAGTATCCAATACTTATATTTGTCACATGCAAACTAAATATTATCTCACATCACACCAGACCATAAAGTTAACAACGAAACTATGAACTTTTAATGAAAGTAGTAATCAATTCTAATTAATGTTATTTAGTTAACCTTGTTAATTTGTAAATTGCTTTATTTTTTATTTTTGAATTCAAAATTAAAATCAATTTTAATTGAGTATCAACTAATTTTATATTTGCCTTATTAGGTTAAATTTATCTTGAAAAAATAATCATTTTATTGAATCACGTTTTAGTTCAGTTTTAGTTTTAGAACTGGTAAATCCGGAACTTCTAAATTCAAATTAAATATTGCAAATTCAATGCTCTACACATGTACATTATAACACATTGTTAATAAAGCTGTGTCATTCTTGTCGACACTACCTTGGTTTGTAAGTTGACTTTGTCTCTTCATATCTGTCTTAGGCTGAAACCACACTGCGCCAAACAATATGATTGAAGCAAACCGAAACAATATAACATATTTCGTAAATCATTTAAATGAAATCGTAAAATTTACTACGGCTTTCTAACATTACGGCCTAGAAAGTAATTTTAAGTCTAGGCCTAACCTAAAATTATTGTATGTATGTTGCCGTTAAGACCTGTAAAATAAATGAAACATACACACAATAATTATTTTAGGTTAGGCCTAGACAGATAAACCAACATTTTATGTTTATTGAATGTATTTGCAATGAATAGACATTTAACTGTGTTTACCACCTTAGCTTTGATGTTATAATTAATTTTACACCTTTATTATAATAACATTAAACGTATGCAAACAGTAAATATTTGTATAAAAAACAAACTAATAATAAACGGCAATTAATAGATTAAAATTTAACTTTTAACATTAGTTCCGCCTTGTAAAACAAATAATAAATAATAATTGTGTATATAAAGTACTGTTTAAAAACAGGCTAGAAATAGAAGAAGAAAGATTTTTACATCCCTTCAATAGTAAAATGTTTGATTCAAACCGGGGTTCTTCAAACAACACCAGGTGTGACTGGGTAAGACTGAGACAAACAAAACGTTTGATCGTGTCAGTGTGAACGTGTTTCCTTTACTACCATGCTAATTCCGTCCCCTTGGTTTGCGTCAAACAGCCTGAGTCAGTTTTAAACTGAATTAGGCTGTTTTGTTCGATGCAGTGTGGATTCACCCTTAAGGGTCGGCTCTAGCTGTCGGCCATGTTGGTTGACACTCCATAAGACCAATGTTAAATTAAAATCCATATTTTTCCTTTATTTTTGATCGGATAATTATGAACGATATGTCATTTTAAAGCTATGGCCAATACGCATGCAAATGGCTTTTCCAAAATTAAGAAAAACGTTTTGTTTAATATTTATTAACAATTTAAAAAATTGTTTTTTAATATTTTTTTATGTTGTCACTATTAGTTATAGCGAAAAAGTACCAAGCCATTTGCATGAAGAATTTCGTCCCCAAGAGTTTGGTATTTTTTTAAAAACGCTAGTTGAACAATTGCGGGTTTTAAATGGATTTAGGTTGAGCAATGTCCGTGTAACCTACCGCCGCTATAGGGTGATTTAAATATTTTTTTACGTTGTAACTATTAATTATAGCGAAAAATTACCAAGCCATTCGGATGAAGAATTTTGTCCCCAAGAGTTTGGTATTTTTTAAAAAACGCTATTTGAATAATTGCGGGTTTTAAATGGATTTAGGATGAGCAATGTCCGCGTAACCTACCATCGCTATAGGGAGTCGTAGGTTGCTTTCTGTTTTACTAGAGCCGACCCTTAATGGCGTTATCAAATGAAATATTTCATTGAAAGAACAGATTAGTAGAAATGTTATTTTACCTTTTACTGCTTTGGAGATTTTATATTCTTCCAAAGCTTTCATAAGGCTTACTCATGTAAGAGTTCATGTTTGTGTTTAAATCCATGAATATGTGCGCATTACTGATAAGCTGTTCTGCTTAACTAAAAGTTTTAGGATTGAATTGTTTAGACTTTATGTTTTTTAAACATCAATCAAATTTAATAGCTACAGCATTGTTTACATGTTATTTTATAGATTTTTTCTGTTCGCCCAATGTTTGTTTTTAACATGATTGCAACACATTTTACAACGATTTAAAAGACTTTTGCTACGTTCATGATGAAAAATTAGTTTGCATGGTCTATATGTCGACCTATCTCGTTGAATATCTTAATGAGGAATGAATCCCAGCCATTCTTTTTATGCAATTTCTCTCTTTACGTGGGAAAAGTCCTCATATGGATTTAACTTTTAGCATGATGTGGCCTGCTGTCAGATGTAATTATAGAATTTAAAGTAAAAACAGTTGGTACTTGGTGAAACTCCATCATAGGGATAGAAATAACCAATTGGTAATTGGCATCATATGTTGGATGATGCCTAACGGTGAAACATATGTTGCTCAGTAATAAATATAATTGTGAAATTTTTACCAATTGGTTATTTCTATCCCTAGATGTAATTATTTTTGATTCATCTTCGGTCCTATATAGAACATTCGTGACTATTTTAGTAAACAAATAAATTGTAGTAATAAATACCTGGTTTTTGTTCCGTCATGTGACTTCTATTATGTCTTGTTTTAAGACGCGTTTCGGAGTCGGGACTCCATCATCAGTTATCTCTCCGTAGAGTTCGTCAAAACATTAAAACATATACGAACACGTGTAAACACACACAAAAAACACATAAAAATACACACTTAATACACAACATAATTTTTCACGTGCGCACTGTAGCATGGTCCGCGGACTAGTGATTGCCGCGTGATAGAACTATTTTAGTTCTAAATGTTATTCTAATTAATTATGCATATATATATATATGTTTTTTTTTTTGAATCGATTATTCTAACTTCAACATATTTATTTCATAATTTCAGTTATCTTTATTATATTATACTTTTTAGAAATAAATATTTTATTTATTGTTATTAAACAAAGTCTTACGTTATTCCTTATTACCCCCTTTAAAATATTTTTATTTACTTCCATTATTATTATTTAAAATTTCACATATTATACAAGTTTTGTTTTTATATTTTAAGATTTGAGAATGATAAACTTTTCTTCATTTATAGAGAAATACAACATTGGGATGATAATATTTGGAAAATGTCCAGTTCCTCCATTCCAGAGTCCATTCCTCAGGTTGATGGTACTGATGATGTATTTGATAGAACCAAATCAGAAAAGGAAAAGAGAGTTAGAGAAGATGATGATAGCTGCAGTGTGATTGAAGTAACCGAAGTAGAATCACATAGTTTGTGGCCTATAGTAGGCAGTGAAAAAGAAGTTGACTGTTGTGATGAGGTTTTTTCAGAGTCAAATGAATCTATAAACTTTGTGGAAAAAAATATCTGTGATGTTTATGAAATCTCTGATGTGATTAAAGTAGAAATAAAAGACAATTTTGAACATATTTTACGGGGAGATCCATCTTTTATGAGTCAAACTGTAACTTCTTCTGAAGATACTTCATTTTATACATCCAAAGAAAGTTTAACTTGCACGTGGAATAATTTGCTGCCTCAACAACAGTCTGAAAATTCAGACAGCAACGACTTCTTACTTGCAAAGTTAAACGATGTTAGTAAAATTGAAGACAGTAAAAAACATGAATTTACAGATGCAGTTGAATGTGACTTATCTGACATTAATGAAAAGAATTTACAATTTAATGAAACTCTCGTGCCTTTATTGAATTTACCAGATTGTGAAGAAATTGTTTACAATAATTATGTTGGTGAAGATCAGTCTATTTTTCCAGATGAAATTTTAGACAAATGTCAGTTAGTGGATATATTTAGAGAAAATGTAACATCTCCTTATTTGGAACCTCAGGTTCAGAATATGGAAGAGTTGAAAAGAAATGCTACTGAAAATACAGCATTTCAACAAACCAATTCAAATAGGTAGGTTTATTTTATATAAAACTGTATAACATAGAAAATGCATAATTTATAGTTCTATTTATAAATTTTATTGCAATTTAGTTTTAGTTTGCATTTGAAACAAGAGATAAAATCAAGTATCAGTTGAAAAATTTACATTTTACCCAAATTCCGGATCAGTTGGAAGTTTTCACTTGGAACTAAATTCTTTCTTTGGATCCCTCCCCTAAGTATAAAGAAGGAAGAGTTATGGTTTTTAAATATCTTGTCTGGATTATTTTGATTTAACTTTCCCTTCCACTGGTTTGCTAAATCAAAATGCTCAAATTTAAAAGTATTTACAAAAAATCTTTTAACAATGATGGTTTATTTCAGCTATACATTTCTAAAGACTTATGTGGAGTAAAAATAATCATTTCATAGCCGTACTACAATATTCTAAAAAGGAATGGTTTTGTTATAGTGATGAAACTCAAACTAATTTTCCAATTTTTATGAAACTAATATGTTACTCATTATAGATCGGATATATTTTATTTGCTGTTAAACTATTGTTTTTTTACCACTTTTTGTGTGGCCTTTAATATGACAAAAGACAACATAGATAAAAAAAAACATTTTTTCATATACAAACTCAAAAACTTGATTTTGGATATGTCAAAAAGTTAATTTTCAAAAAATAAAATAATAATGGGTTAAGAAAATATGAAAGTGAGACAGCAATGGGTTTACAATCATGGCTTTACAAATTAGTAAATAGTAAATACATTGATTCATTGAAAATGTCCACTACCCAAAGTGAATTGGTTAATGATAAATAAGTAAATAACAGTTTAATCGATAGTAGGCCTGAATGTATTGCCTTTAATATATAATATAAAATTTATAATTTTCATTTTAATATAAATGTAATAGAAAGTAACAATCTTTACCTTTTCAAAGGTTACATACACAATGATAGAAAAATCTCATGTCTTAACCCTAGATGTGTGGACCTAATTAGTGTCAGATTTACCTGCTGGGATTATTTGGTTGACACTTCTAGGGTTAACATTCTGGCATAAATATACAAGCGCAATTGTAAAATAAGTACTATTTCATTCTAGCGCGAAACTGTGGTCGGTGTTCCACTCATGCACGCTAGTCTTCCTTGTTCACTGGCTCTCAACTGATGCCATTTTGGTTGCTCTACGTTGTATTTTCAGTTTGCTGTGCATACACTGAAACCTCGTTTATCCGAAGTTGATGAGACTAGACCCTTTCCGGATAAACGAAATTTCGGAAAACCGATTTGGGCGTTTTTTTACCATTATTAGGCGTACAGTTTTAAGGAAAAATCAAATAATTTGTGGTAGAAAATTACAGAAACAATAAAATTATTTATTTTGTGTTATATTTAAACAAATGAACAACTAGAATTGAGATTTGCATAATAAAATACAGTACTGTACATACATCAGAAATTGTTACAATAATAATAATTAAAGAAACAATACAATTATTTATTTTGTATTACATTTAAACAAGTGAATGACTAAAATTGAATGATTCAAAATAAAATATAATACAACATATTTTAAATTATATTAGTTCTGCTGCTTTAAAAAAAGTCCATTATGTTTTTCTGCTTCAGCAATGAAACTCTTTTCTTAACCGCACGATCACGGAGCATTCTAATTAATACCAATTCTAATGGACTTGTTAATGTTTCATTTTGACGCTCTAAATAATTTAAAAGCTGGTCAAACATTGTAGTAGCCTCGGAATGTGTAATGGTTGTGGCTGCCGTGTCATCCTTATCATCTTCAGAACTAAATTCCTCTTCCTTGGATTGTTTAGAACTAGTGTTTGTCAATTGAGTAGTGCTAGACCTAGGCCAAGAACCACGAGTGCTCAAAATGAGCATACAAACAGTTATAGGGTTAATATGTCTTCTAAAAATTTCAGACACATATCTTGGTGAATTCAGGTACACCTTATGCAATTGACATTGACAAACATTTATGGTCAACTTTTATTGTTGTTTAATGTGTTTTCTAAATATAAACATATGTAGTGGACACAAGTTATATGCATTTTTATGTTTTAAAAAGACTAATAAAGGTTTCACATTTTTTATTCTAGGAGGAGTGAAATGCAAAACGAAACTGAAGAAAGTTCAGCCCCATTAAAAGAAAAGGCAAAACATGTCCAACACATGAAACTTAAAATCAAATTTAAATTTCCTGTAAAAGGAGAAACAAATAAATTAAATAAGAAGTTGGGGTTTCTTAATAATCATACTTCATTTGATATAACTGAAGAATATGTTACAGCCTACTTCAAGAAGTTAGAGAAGTTAAAAGAGTTTTATTTGTCCAGAAGAAAAATGTTTAGCTGTAAACAGAATGTCAATTATAGTAAGCATCAAGCAAAAGATAAGTTATCCCAAAAAAATAAACAGAAAGTAGTACAAAAAGACATTAAGGATATTTTGTTTAAGAAGTATAAATTAAAGGAATGTTCCGTATTAGTTAAAAGATTGCAGCTAACCAGTGATGTGGTTAAAACAAGCCGAAAGACAAAGAAAACAAACTCGCCTAAAATGATTATAAATCAATTTGAAGTACTTCAATCAAGACCATTTTCTACTGAAATATTAAAACCGAATAGTTTACCAAATCCGAGTTCTAAAACATTTAAAAATAAAAATTTGATTTTAGAAAAGGATGTAGATGTAAAGAAGACTAACACAAGAGAACATGTACTAAAAGACCAAATTAACTGCATAACAAAATGTACATCAAAGAAAAAACTGCCAAATCATAAACCAGAGGATAGTGTTCATAAAATAAAACATATCAAGTGTAAAAAGAAAGATAAGTTTGATAAACAAAGGAAGAAATGTAAAGAAAGTTATAATTTAAAAGATGGGCATGGATCATTATTAGATTCATACAAGTTAAATTTTGCACAAAATAGTTTGAAAAAGACTGATTTTAATGAATTTTCTTGTAAAGTTATTGCCAATCAATTACAAAAAATAAGTAAATTGAAAGAAACAGCTAGCGATGTAATGAATAATAATGAATATAAGGGCAAACACAATCATAAAATTGGTTTGAAGCCTTGTAACCAAAATGACATTGGTGTATTAGAACATAATAAAAAGAGAACAAGAAGCAATTGTGTTAAGGAAATTAAAACAGAATTTGTTTCAGCAATAAATAAATGTAATGAGAAAAAAGAAAAAATTGATTGTGATCTGAATAGTTTTAAGGATAATTGTTTGAAAACAAGCCATCAAAGTGGGGAGAATATTAAGATTAGAAAGTACCTTGTTATTGATATAGAGAAACTAAACCAGCCTGAAAGTTTGGAAAGAGAAGATGATTCACCTAATAAGAACTGTTCAGAACTTAGAGAATTAGAGATTAAAATACCTTACAGCGGTGTTAAGAAAGCCAATAAGAATAAAAGCAGAAAAAATAATAAATGTTGGATCTCTGATTATAATGTAACAGAAAAGAAAATGCGTAGCAACAGGATTAATGGCTCAGAAAACTTAGATATACGTAAACAAACAAAAAACAATAAGATGGACAAATCATTACACTTGGAAAAAGAAAAGCAAAAGAAAAAAGTTCTAGATAATAGTAAAAATAACTCTCAAAATAGAGAATTAAAATCAAAATGTAGGAACTATGATAGTTATGAAATAGAAAAGAAAATGCTTAATTGTAGAAGCAGTTCAGAACACTTAAAGATATGTAATCAAACTCATGATAATAGGAAGCACAAAACATTACACTCAGAAAGAGAGAAAAAAAAAGTAGAAGTTAACAATAGGAATAGCTCTCAAAATAGAGAATTGCAAACAAAAAATATTAAATCTGATTATTATGAAATAGAAAAGAAAATGTGTAGAAATAGAAGAAGCAGTTTAGAACTCTTAGAGATATGTAATCAATCACAAAACAACAAGAAGGATAAAACATCAAACTCAGAAAGAGAAAAGAAAAAGGTTGAAGATTATAATAGGAATTGCTCTAAAAATAGAAAAAAGTCCCAAGAAAATGAAATGAAAATACCAGTTAACAGAATCAATAATCACGTTAAAGGAATGGGGAAGAATGCATTTGGTAAAAGGGTAAAGAACATTGAACTTATAGAAATATCACAGAAATCTCTAGATAGTCAAAAGAACTATTTACATCAAAAAATTGAAAAGAAAATTGAAATGTGTGTTGACAATGAGAGCAACTTTGAACATTTGAAACAAGAAAGTAAAACTAACAGCTCTCAAATCAAGAATGTAAAAAAAAAATCATACAGTAAAAAGAATGATTGTTCACAACCTATAAGAATAGAAAAGATGACTGAAGACAATAACTGGGAACAAGTAGAAGATAAACTAGTTAAAACGCAAGAATATATAGAATCAAATATGAAGACACGAGGTAGAATGAGAAGTAATATGGGCTTTGTGGCAATAAATCAGAAAATACAAGATAATAAAAGGCCTAATTCAAAAATACTAGATAATATTCAGAATAAGTCTCGTAAGAAAAAATGTTTAGAAAACAATTCTGTTATTCATCCAATTGAAATTAATAAAACAAAATCAAATTGTGGAAAAAAATTAAGCAATAAATCACAAGACAGGAAGGATAAATCAGATCTAAAAAGAAACATGATTAAAATGGATACTATTAAATTTTTAGATGGAACTGTTGATTGTTCTTCTTCGTCTTCAGATGAAAGCACTGAGTCCATTAAACTTAATGTCGATTCTAATGTAAAAATACAAACCCCTCAGAAGAAAAATGTACCAATCATTAATCCAGAAACACCTACTAGACGTTATGAACGGCTAAATATTCAAATAAAAAAATCACCAAAATCTCAAAAGTCTGGAGGAACAAGTGCTGAAGACTTTAAGATAAATTCAGCAGTTGTACAACTAGTTAGAAATAGTGAGTTAGAACAAATGTTAAGCACCAAAGAACCTGATTTACAGTCATTAACATCATCACCAAATAGAAATAGAAGACAAGTTAAAGACAGTGTTGAAGGCCTCAAATTTGTTAGCAGACTAAAAGACAATGTGACAAACGAAGCAAAACCAAATTTCTTCTTTTCAAAAATATCCAAACGTAAAAAACTTTCACCTTTAAGTTTGCTTACCAATGAGAAAAACAATTTAAAAGTGGCAAACCCATCATTGTCAGATACAGAAACATCTTGCAGTGCTGAAAATAACAAAACTTTACTTCCTACTTGTTTTTCCAAAGAAAGTAACTCATCCTCAGATTTAAATTGTAATTTAGGAATAGAACTTGACTGTAAAGCTGATCAATCTCAACAAGACATTGTTGATACGACTTCTACTGAAGGAATGACAAAAATGTTAAAAAATTCAGTTAAAGTTAAAAATAAGCCGTCATTGCCAAGTACACAAACTAGAAAGGAGGAAGAACCAAGTAGTTCCTTAAAGGACTGTGATAAAAAAATACCAACAGAAAATAGATTCCAGGCAGAGCTTAGAGTATGCCTTAGAAGGTTGTCATCTAATTCTACAGGTTAGTTAGTTTTATTTTGTTTTCTACTTTAAATCTTTTTATTTTAAGAGACAATGGAAATTTAGTTATATTTATTTAATTTGTTATACATAAAGTTACTAACTGTAATACAATTGGGTTGTTGTGTGGACGCTCAAATGACGAATCCGGACAGTGGCCGAAATTTTTACTCACTCCGCGATGTGGACATCATGAAATTCTCACATCGCAGAGTGAGCATTTTATTTGGACATTGGCCGAAGCAAAATACCCAGAACGTGTTGTGGAAAAACGTAAGTACTCAACTGCCGAAGTAAACATGTTCTTCGGAGATTGAGCAAAACCGTATGGTCTCACGGACCATACATGCAGGACGAGACATAACCTAACCTAACTCCCACCATAAACTATCCTCAGCATTTCATCTACCAACACCAGTCACTGTTAGTGTGCTGTCGTGATTCATAAATAAATTAAATTTCAAGCAAAAATTGTATTTTATTTGACATAGTTATTATGGACTTGATGATAGGGTATGTAGGCTATTCGGCGTTTGAGCAAACTAGAAATACCCACAACCCGACATTGGCAATCACTTTTGCCCACTTCGGGTTGTGGGTATTATGGTTTTGCTTAATCTCCGAAGAATATGTTTACTTCGGCAGTTGTGTACTTATGATTTCCCACAACGCTTTCTGGGTAGTTTGCTTCGGACAATGTCCGAATAACATGCTCACTCCACGATGTGAGAATTTCACGATGTCCACAACGCGGAGTGAGTAAAAATTTCGGCCATTGTCCGGATTTGGCATTTGAGCGTGACATATACACACTTTGTACTAAAATACAACAAAAATTATTTACTTCTGAATAGTAATTATCTCTTACTAGATGTGAAACTACCTGAAAATTAAAATGTTCTAGTTCTAGAGGCTCTTTTGAAACAGAGATCAGAAAGAGAATAAGTGGTATTTTATTTATACTCTATTTACAAACACATTTATTAGTTTGACTTGTAACAATGTAAACAACACTTGTAAGCCGGTTTTTATCCCCTTTTGCGAAATTGGCTTGAAATTCGGAACAGTTACAAAACACCAATAACAATAAATTAATGTTTCTGGTGATGTATGTAAACAATTTAAATTGGTGGTGGGGAATATATCGGATGACTGTTGGAATAAAGGCGTTAAGTAGGAAATTTCATTGTATGGAAATATTTGCTTGTATATAAAATGAAATAGGGTACGATATTTAATGCACTAAGGTTTTTCATTGAAACAGCCATGTTTTTAGTTTTGTAAACTATAAATTTATAACTGCAATTTAATGGAAAATCGATTTAATTAATGTAAGTATTAAAAAATAAATAACAAAAGAGGCATATCAGTTGGATGCATGCCTCCTGGTAATAATAAATTTGTAGATTACAATAAGTGCTAATCTAGAGCAAGCAGATACCCTTATTTATAATATATAACTGTGAAATATATGCTTATTTATATCCAAGTCGTTTACTGCCAGCAATTTTTTAAGCTTGTCTTTGATTATTTATATTTAAAATACATATTCTAGACTTTAACTGTCCATCGGTAAAAACATTTAAATACTTTACATAATACTCAAGCAGAATTATTAACGTACACTCATTTACCATCATATTATTACATTGACACTATACAGAACATTGCATTATCAGCTCATCATCTCTTGGTGGTTATTTGTTCAAATTGTATCACAGTTTTTTATGGTTAATAATTTATTCTGATGCTGTAGTTCTATTTTATGTATTTAGTATTATTCTACGTGGGAGTCAGACTGGGCCTGTTCAACAAGCAATACAGAAAACACATTCAGGTATTAAAACACCCTGAGAAATTGCGGTTGTTAGAGCAAATTATAAGTTGTGACCATTCATATATTTAAATTTTGCAAATATTGCATAGATAAAAAAGAAACATATTTATGAACCATGAAGAAGAAAACTAAAAATATACAAAAATTAATCAGAGAATCAGAATAAATTCTGGATGAATGAATTTAACATCTCAATAAATTTTTTAATTGATTAAAAACTGTAGGATGTAACCCCCACCTGAACTATAAGCTAGTTATCCACAAGATATGATCAGTTGATAACACAGTGCACTAAATAATGTAGGTGCAATAAAGTGTCAGTAAATATGTATGTTTTAAAAATTGTGAGTGAGTCTTATAAAATAAATTTTTTGATTTTGTGTCTTCGTCACCCAACAATGTCTGAAACATGTATTGTGTACACAAATAATAGAAGACAACATCAAAGGTTTGCATGCAGGTAAGAGACATTACAGTTATGTATAAATAAGCATATCTGGTTGCTCTAGATTTCCAATTATTCTAAGGTATATCTATTTCTTATACTAGGAGTCATGCACCCAACTGCTTCACAGCCTCTTTCGTTATACTTTTTTAAAGGCATACATTAATTACACTAATTTATAATTATATTTATACACGTTAAAATACTAGTGGTAGTTTTCATCTCTAAATAGGTAAACCATCATTTGCTTATATTTTTAACATGCCGAACTAAGGTTTACATGGTATAGATAGCCATGTGTTATCTATCTTTCGTGTAAAATAAGCAAAAAAAGCTTTTAACTCCATGTTATAAACAAACTTAAAAAAAAAACTAAAATTTTTTATTTTATAATAAAACATGAATAGGTTCTTATAGGAATTGTGAGATCAGATTATATAAATACTTTGTAATAGAGTTATTGTTACCTAATTGTAACCCAATTACGTCATTTTTCACTTTTTAGTGTCTTTATTGTTGTTTGAAGTCAGTTAATATTTTTTTAAAAGTTTGTTTATTTTTCAATTTTTAGTGTAGGAATAGGACGAGTGTGGATTATACGTATTAAGAAACTCCGAAAGAAGCATACATTGATGACAAGCTTATAAACTTCGTTTTCAGATTTTCTAAAACATTTTATGGCTT
>JAGFPH010000049.1:933868-952049 GCA_018207615.1 Philaenus spumarius
TTAACCCTTTAAGGAGTATTGACGTTCTGGAACGTCATTTTCTCAGAGCTGTTAGGGAGTAAGGATATAATAACAAAACAAGTCAGTAAAGAGTAAAAAATTTGTTTTTGCTTTTTTATATAATTCATTTAAATTATGTCTTTTACATAATAAAAAATAAGTATTATACTGAAAATATCGTTACAAACATTTTAAAATTTTGTTTGTGTATGAAAGTTTTCAAAACATGTAAATACACATAATGCCACACTGCATTCTTCGCACTGAAAGGTTGAGTCTTTCCTTTTCTTTTCATTGCATGAAGAATGCGCGCACACGTAGCATCGTTTTTGACTTTTCCTTTTTTGACCTTCGGGTGTCAAAACCACAACAAACTAAAAACACCAATTCACATAATTACTCTACCTAAACTAAAAAGCATGTTGTCTTCGTAAATGACGTTCCAGAACGTCCGTCGTTACTCCTTTTCACGTAAACAGAAAAAGACGTTCCGGAACGTCGATACTATTTACGCGCAAAAACCTGTAGCCTACTGTACTCGTCAAAGGGTTAAACCAATTGAACATAGTTTTTCTGAGCATTTGAACTTTGGAGCTTAATAGATTTTTTTTTAAATAATTCAGTTTGTAATATAGTTTTAAGTATAGCTTTAAAAGATTGCCTATTTAACAGCCAGGGATTCTTTAACCCAAGAGAAAGAGATTTGTTTGAATAATTTATATGCCAATATTAATTTTGTGTTAAATACATTCAGAGGAGATAATATAAAATTGTAAAGATAATTCCATTTAAGTTGTATTCTCACAAGAGAAATGTTGTACTAAAATAAGTAACCAAAGCACATTGATTAAGCATAGAGTTTTGTTAAACAAAAAGGAGTCAGCTATTTATGGTTTTAACATTATAAAATTATCTTACAACGTGTGGTATCTTTTGTTTTTTTAACAAGGAGGAGAAATGAATTACATTTAATAAATTTAAAGAGTATTATAAATTTAGCTCCGCAATGTGTGACAATTTAATTTGAAAAGAAAGGGATAGGCCCTATATAGAAAAATATATATAATTAATATAAAGAGTATTATAGTAGGCTACATATTCCCAACAAGTAACATAATAATTCTTCTCTACAACTAACATGCAAGTAATTTATTTACACTGGCTGCGCCTCCTGGTGGCTTAGTGTAATAAGAACGCGTCGCCAACAGAGTCACCGGTGGCGCAACTGGTGGTGCTGCCTAGTGTAATAAGCGGCTAATAAGACGCATACATTGATAACAATCTTATAGACATTGTTTTTCAGATTTTCTAAAAAATGGTATGTTACTCATAAAAAAAATATATGGGACCACGTCAACACCTTAATAGAATACAATTTAAATTATCTAAGTTGGTTAAGCCGTTTTCAATAAATCAGTGAAGATACATAAAAAAAAACATACGCGTCGAACATAAAACCTCCTCCTTTTTTTTGAAGTCAGTTAATAAAAATAATAGTTCATGGTGGCCATACGCTATTCTCAGTCAGCTCTGAATATTTACTGAATTAGACATCCTCACAGCTCGTATGGCCAGCCTGACTGGCCGCTTACATTACTGTTGTCCGCTCTACCGCCAACTTGACCGTGCGGCATCAACATCTGTAAATTATTGTTCACTTCAATCTGAAATGTTGTTAGTGGGTATTTATTTCTTGTTTGACAAAATCATGGACTTTTAGTAACTCTTTTATTTTGCCATACAAAAAAGTAGATATATTATATTGTTATTGGTGACGTTTTGGTTTGGTTGTAAATATATAGTTATAATATATTAAATGAATAAAATAAACCATTGTATACAACTTATCTAACAACATTTTTTGGTACTTTAAAATAAAACAAAATCAAGTACTTGTTAACAAAAAAATGCTTAAAAGCAATAATAAACTAACTAACTTTTGTTCTATTAAATTACTTCAAACTTTAAAAACACTAGCCTAGACCACCGCAACGTAAAACTAAACTGCTGTTAAGGTTATAATACAACGGATATTGCTACGTTTTGATACAACACAGACCAGAGAAAAAGCGGAAATTAGTAAGTTTAAGATTTGGACGCTAGGTTTCAGCACAATAAAGACAAAATAAAACTACCAAAAATAAATTAATTCAGATCATTTGTATGTCCAGTCCTACTGGCCATCCGGGCATTCAAGGGATTTTAACTTGTTCAGTACCGCTGGCCATCCAATCTGAGAGGAATGTAACTTGCACCAACTGTTCATACTTGACAAAGAAATGGCTGTGGCCAGCACTACTGGCCATCTGATCCCAGAGGGCTTATATTAAGAATCTTACCAGAGTGCAAATGTTAAAACTAATAAGTAAAAAGTAAATCGGTTTATACATAAATTTATTAAATAAATCGTTGAAGAATATGAAATGTTTAATTTAGGCGGCCTTGTGCTCGGGGGATAATGTACATGACTTGAGCTCCCCGGTTCGAATCCAGGTGAAGACTTTGGTTGTTTGTGTAGTTGGAATACTAAAAAAATATGATTTTCAGATAGTTTTGATCAATAACCCGTAAGTGCTTTTCACCTTAAAATTAAAATGTTTGCTGTTTAACATTTTTTTTTTTATAAATGGGAATTTGCAATACTTTGTAATTATATTTAAGATAGGGCTATATATAGTAAATAAAATTAAATAGAATGGAAACACAATAACTTTTGCAAGTGTGTAGATTTTTTAAAGTTTTGTTTATACTATCATTAATTTAATATTATTTTTTGTTCATAGATGATTCTGGGGAACTAGTTTCAAAACAGAAGAGGCCCTTGGATTCTGATTTTGTGTGAGTGATGAATGTATACAGTATAGTTTTTTTTTATGATAAAGAACTTTTTTATTTGTTTAAAACTATTACAAAATAATGTTTCTTTAAATATTTTGTAAACACATTGTAGTGTAGGCCTACTTTAAAAATCATGAATCGGAATTTTGTGTAGTTTTATTTACCAAGTTTACCTTTTATTTTGGAATAAAGATTTATTCCAGGACAGATAACAAACATATAGTACAATATTCTCTCTTTTATTGTAATTGTGTAAATATTATCTGTTATTTATATTTATCTGTACTGTAATATATGTACATTATTAAGTAAATATAAGTGTTTGTTGTACATAACCAATGTTAATATAATACTATAATATTACAAATTTGTTATCTCAAAATGTTAATTTACTGCTTGTATTTTTAGACATTTACTAAAAATATACTTTTATATCATTACAAATATATATTTTATTTCTGAACCATATCAACTTAGTTTGAGAAATTAATTGTTTATTGAAACTAAATCCAGAATATTAATTTTACAATTTTAAATGATTTGGTAGTATAATACAACTTGTCATATCTGGTTCTTCGATATTCGAACCCTCTAATATTCAACCAACCTATCAACACTAGAAAAAATTACAGTCATTATAAAAAATGACCAGTCAATATTTGAGGGCTGCACGTATTAAGATGGACTGTAGTGTGTGATTGAGGTCACTACTCTGTTAACAGACTGTACTATTTTACCTCAGTTGTGATCTTGGTTTCGAGTAGGACACATTTGTTTTAATTTATAATTCTTTGAATCAGGTACCTTTCTAGCAATCTTTTCCTGCAAAATAACTTGCCTTTTATTACTATTGACAAAGACTCAAATTTTCTGGATTGTGCCAAAACAATTTCTTATAGCTGAAACATCAGCAGAGTTTGATATGGCAAGATTTAAGGAGTGTGAAATACAGTGCTCATAAATAGCCTTTGGAGATCCTTTCATAATTACTGATTGTGCACCATTATATAGTACACTCCATAGACGATGCTCCGTTATACCCTGGCCCCTTAAATATTTCACATCTAATCTATATTTCTCTAATCCTCTAAGTATAGTTTTAGCCAAATTTTCACCAGTCAAACTCATAGTCTTTTATGTATTAAATACAAAGTGTAAATTGTTCCATGGTTGACACATCTGTAGTTTCATCTGATAAAATTGAAAACACTTTTGTAGTTTTTACTTCATTAACAATTTTTTCTCTAATAGTTTGATGAGAGGCATCTATTACAGTCAACTCCTGATTAAACGGGATCGGTTTATACGGGTTGTGGCTCAACTGGGATCGTCAACCAGGCCGAGAGACGAGAGAGGTGGTGGGGCGAGAAGTGAAAAGCAAAAATGCGGGTGACAGGGCGGGCTGCCTTGTAGCAAACGAATAACGACTAACACGAAACTGATGCTACTGCAATCACGAGTAGCAGTTACTAAGTAGCAGTTGTGTTATTGACGTCTCTAGCCGAAAGTGACACACGGCACAGCTCTGAGTTACGTCGAAGGCTTTCTTGACAATTTAGACAAGCATTTTTTTGTGACAAGCTCGTGTTACGAAAAATAAGATCCACAATTTTGAAAAAGGAAGCAAACGCGAATAAACAAAAAACTCTGACGGACTATTTAAATCGTGTTTGAACATTGTAAATAATATATTGCTGTACTGCTATTTCAATCTAAATAATGCAGTGTTTGTAGTTTTTTATACGTTTTAGGAGTGATTAAAGGTACAGTATATCCATTATGTTTATAATTCTTGCATAATACCTTGTATTTGTGCCCTATACTATAACGAATTGTTTTAACCGGGATTTCACATTATCCGTGAGTGTCTTGCCGGTAATTATCCCGGATAATCGGGAGTTGACTGTATTTGGTTTTGAATGTTCCAACTAATATAGGTAGCATTCTTTGCACATGATTCAAAATGTTTCTTTAAGTTTTCATCGTCACTTGAAATTCTCAATCGCTATTACTCTTCATTTTCTACAGGTGGATTGTTCAAATCAAAAGGTCCATAATCCCTGTAACCTCTTACAGGATGTCCTGGCAGCTACATAGAATAACAGTTTCTATGATCGGTTTAAGGATTTTCCTGTTTTCTTTTGCTTGCTATTTTTTTGGAGCAATCAATGACCATATCTATAGATTCTTTTACATTTTCTTTGATTTTTATAAAATCTGATGCTTTAAGAACACAGTTTAAATGGTACTCAGACTTGATGCTTTTCAAATCTTTCCATAGCTTTATTGCAAGAGGAGAAACTGACCTTTACCATTTGACCTGTCTTTTGATGGGCCTTTTCATTTCCCACTTCATTGGGTGCTATACTAGACAACACAGTAGGCACTATCTTCTTCTGGAAAATAGCCTAGCCAGTTAAATTTATCCAGCCAAGAAAAACTAAATTTCTTGTTTTGATTACCACTATTCTTAGTAGGGAATCCATAATTCTTTTCAGGTTTCCAAATAGGAGCCACTGTGTGAAGTACATTTTATTAGCAGACACACGCTGCAGTACCAAAATTAGGCTTATTTTATCCCTTAGTACATATTTGGCATATGATTTATTGATATCAGGTTTTTCATTATAAGAATGACGTGCTGGATATGACGGGTTGTATTATATTTTAAAAGTAAGAAGATTCAGGCGTTATAAGTATTTACTTTTTTGTGGTTGTTAGTAATTATAAATTCTTTAACAATAAAGATTTGAATAAATTCATTATTCATTCCCTTATTGTCGTTGTAGCTAGCTAGCTGGTTTAGACCCGGTACACACTTGCTGCAAATGGACGCGGGACGCTGCGTCCCTTTCAATCGGATAGGAAGAAGTACATAGGAACTGATAGTGCGTTACACACGGGATGCCGATACCTATCTAACCCTAGCGTCCCTTGCGATAGCCATCGAGATGGACGCAGGTTTCTGTGGGACGCGCGTCACTTTTCCCTACCCCTGATACCTAGCAGTACCCAATTTCCTATCGAGCAGTGCACACTTGCAGCCGCGTCCTATCTGCGTCCATACTATGTCTGACGATTTTTTTTTTAATTTCCATGATCTTTAAACTTTTTATAGTTTTTACTTAAACTTTAAACTAATTTTTTTAAACATTAAACTTTTTAACTTTAATCATGTTATACTTTTCTTACTTTTAACTATTGTACATTTAAATATAACATTATTTATTTAAAAATTAACAGAGAGTTATAGCAAAGTACTGATGGGTTTATGTAAATTTTAAAAATAATGAAAATAAATAAATATGTTCTAAATCTGAAATGAAAGTATTTTACAAACCTCAATGTCACTGCCAGCATCTCCAAGGGAGGTATGGGAGATCTCATGCAGGTTTCTTTTCCTTGTAATGCGTCGCTGATTCGATCGGCCAATTCGTCGATTCGTCAAAGGATTGAATTGACATTAGAAAATAATTAAAAAACTTGTCATCATCTTCTCTTAGATCCATCAAACATACATTAAAAGCACCCTTCAAGCACCTCTCGCTGTTGTATGGATGAATTGTTGCTCTTACTACTTGCGCTGTTGTGAAATTACTTGCTATTGTTAATTGCACTTTCACGATTTACGTATTTGTACACTAAGTATGAAAAAAACAACTTTCTTTTTTTAATATTTGAGCTTGTGTACGATCCATCTCGGTTGGTGGCAAATGAAAGAGTTAATGTGGCTTATAAACATGGGACGCCGAACGGACGCAGATAAGGCACAGATGGACGCAAATTTAATGGACGCAGCGTCCCGCGTCCATTTGCAGCAAGTGTGTACCGGGCCTTAAGATGCATTATTACAATTCAATTGGAAATGTACTGAGTGTCTCGATCAATGATTGATGGCAGCATGGTAATCAAGTTATCTGCTTATTTGAAGGTCTTATTATAATTAACTTAAAATTATTTTATTCAAAAGCAATAAATGTAACTGCACAAATTCTTAGATAAAAACAATCTTGAATACTTATCTTGCTTCTCATCGTGTATCACTACCGAAAACATGGCATGAAAACTTTATTTTTTTGCCAACTACCTTCTTTGGTTATTAGTTTCAATTAATTACTTTTTTCTCAAATCAATAATTTTCTATTTGACAGCGAGAAAATTTGCAGGTGATACCCCTTAGCATGGAAAACAAAGTAAAATCTATGTAAAAGGTATCATAAAAGTTACATAAAGAGACATTTTGACTTCAAGTATTATAATATTTCTATTTTATTGTATTTTCTCTTGAGTATTAAATTAAAGGATTTTTCACAATAGGGTTTTTGTTTCCTTTCAGGAATCAAAGTAAGGCTTCTGATGATCACAGACTTGACAGTCAAGCTAAATCCAGATTATATGTTAATACAAGTAATCAAGAAAATACTAAAATATCTTGTAATACTAAAGTCGTTAGAAAAATGTTAAATTTTCAACCAGTAGAAATCTCTAATGAGAATGATGACAAAGTATGTTCTTTTGAAACTTTGTCAGACTCAAAGTCTCCTCAGTTTCATCTTTTGTCACCTAACAGTACACAGAAAAATGTTTTGGCAAAACGGTCATTGAAGGACCGGAAGTCCAGTATAGATTTATTTGCATCCAATTCTTCAGATACAGTAGACTCAGACCCATCTTTGTCTTCTAAGAATTCTGTTTATCCAAATTTTTCACTAGAGCGATCACACCAATCTGATTTGTTTCATTCAAATAATTCTATGTCAAATGAGTTTACTAAGTTTTCACAGTGTATAAAAAGTGATGCAAATACACATGATTCCTTTAATGATCATCTAAATACAGTCCTACAAAATGAGGATGAAAATGATGAAGGGATTTTAAGTTTTTATAATAAAACCTACTCTGAAGAATATGACATTACTCAGAGATCCAATTTATTTGAATTAAACATTTTAAAGAATTCTAATGAAGCCTTAAACGTTGACAATTTAAAGAAAAAATATTATCAGCCCTTAAGAAAAGCACCCACTAATTCAAAAGTAAAAGAAAAACTATCAGAATTAGGCTTTGGAGAAGTAATAAATGAAGATCCTTTTTATAGTAACCCATGTCATTCAACTACTGCTATTGAGATTGGTGGTAGAATATTAAAAGTTACTAGTAAATCAACTACAGATCTAGAAGAATATCAGAGTAAATTTAAATCAATATCAGATTGTCAAAAGGCTAAGTTCCAGCAAATCTGTGGCACGTCACAAATATACAAAGATTCTTCTAGTGTTTTGAGTGTTCTAGCAAGTGACCGGAAAACTGTAATCACACCTTTGAAGTCTGCACCCTTAGCATCTGAAGCAAAATTTTGGATAAGAGCAAAATCTATTATTGATAATTCAAATCCATTAAAAGAAAAATCAATAATTAAAGTAAACAAAATATCCATCCCTTTAAGCCCTGGGGAATATTCAAATACTGACGATGAAGACACACTATGTACACCCTTAACTAACCCATCAATGTCTAGTCAACATTTAGTTGTTCAAACTACCCCACAAGAGCTTGATACTAAATTATCAAGCAATATTAGAACATCAACTCCTTTAAGTGTACATTCAAGAGGATTAGTTAAAACAAGTTCTTTGTTCAGAAAAGCTAGTCTGTGTTCATTATTACCATCACTTCCTGAAGAAAATGTTAACACATCTTGCAATGAAAGTGGCAGAGCCAACTTCAGTTACAGTTCACCAGAAAATGAAAATAAAATCCAGGTAAGTAGGATAGCATAAATTAAATTAATTAGCTAATGTATACAAAATGTGTTACAACTAATTAGGGCATAGTTTCATAGCTTTTTTAGTTTCTAAAGTTGATCACTAAATCATTTTTTATCACTTAACTTATATATAAAGTTATACTTATTCCCATAACTGTTTGGATTGAAATTTGGCTTGTTGTCTTATCTTTATAACAATATAAAATACTACTTTCTTTTCACTGTAAATTATAAACGATATATTTCAATATCCTCGTTTTATGAAGCTATTTAAGAAACGTATTCTAAATTTATGAAGTAAATTCACAATTTACGGTGAAAAGAAAGTAGTATTTTATATTGTTATAAAATGGCGCCCAACATTATAAAATTACATCTATTTTAAATGTCACTAGATGACCGATTGTGTTTTTTACAGTAATATTATAGTCAACACGAACACCCCTCTCCGAGATAAATTAGACTATGTATTTAAATATGAACTTTTGGTAAAAATATCTCTAACCTACCGAATTGAATCCCTGAGCATAAACAAGTGAAATCAATACAATTGTATTACTCAAAACTTTTAAATGAACCTAAAGACTTTATTTCAATGAATTATTGAATATTATTGTAATTCTATGTATCTAAACAAACTTTTTCCTAACCTAAATTAAATATTTTTATGTCTTACAAATAGGTTTCTTCTTCATTTCTAATAATTGCAATTATTTCATAAATTTAGAATTATTTCATAAAATAGAAAGCATGACGTTGGCTGGTCCAATGCTCCATTTTGACTACTTGCCTGGATGTGTGCATCACAACTATGAATTCCCCTTCTTCAATTACCACCTCAACGTTAATATTAAAATTGCTTGTTACACTGTCTACCATGTACATGATAAAAAGGAAGCATACACAAGTTTGTATGTTTCTGTATTTTGATTTAACTAAAAAAACTTTTACTAATATGTTTTAACATGTATGCTTTTTCAAAGTTTTGTCAAAAACACACATAATTGGAAAGGAATTAAGATAAATAGTGAGCGGAAAAGTGTTGGCAGTGAAAACATCTGCTGAAAGTCCATTGCGGTTTTCTTCCAATAATCATAATAGATGAAAAGTGATAGCAATTTGACAAAAACTGCTGCTTAGGCACCTTTTACTCAGTTTTGATAAACATTTAATTTTATACATTATAACAATATGCAGTTGAAATGTTATTAAACACTGTTAACACCTCACTTTTACAGATTTTAACATTTATTTCACATGTCACTAATTAAATACACATTTTGTTGATTAAATAAATACATGATTCTTTTGGTTATATACTATAACTAGTTACATTTTATGTGCGTTTTGTTGTTGTTTTAATACTAATAGTCTTAATCCTATTTCAAAATTAAAAGCTATGTTACAATGTTTGCTTTGTTTTTTTATTTATCTTGATAAAATCAGCTTAGCTTATTTAGCAATTACTATTAATATTTGTAATTACAGTAGAGCGCCGATTATCTTAAACAATTGATGCAGGGGGGTGTACATTTCTGGAAAAAAAGTCAAGTTCTTTGTTGAGGTTAGTGGGAGGGGGGGGGGGGGACGCAAATAAAACATGTTATTGGACTAGAAATAATAATGTCATTCATACAGTACATGTAAAATAGGGATTGCACATACAGTACATAAACTTTTTTTGTTTACTGACTTAGATGTGATAAAAACAGTACAAAATTAACCTAAAAGAAAAAGTCGAACATGCTTGTTTGCTTAAATTTTAAGACTCGTTTTTCTGCCACCATGTCTCGTAGGCGTTTCAAAGACAGCAACTGCACAGCATCACATTCGTCTTGCTACTCCAACCATTAATAGCATTTTTTTTCTTTCGACTCAACACTACAAACGGGAATCTACAAACTATCCTGTAATGATTGTCCAAGTTATTACATAGGTCAAACAGGACGTCCTTTTATAAAACGGTTTAAGGAACACAAACTTACCAAAAAGAAGCCAGGGGACTGTAATTTCTAATTTCGCGGAGCATTTAATAAATAATGACCATGGTTATACAGATTTTTCTCGAAGCATGGACATACTACACGTATGTAAGAAAGGTCGCTATATGGACTCATGGCAAGAGTTTGCTATTTATAAAGCGGCAAAAACAGAATATAATCACCTATTAAACGACAAGGTTTTCTTTCGGCAAATTTTGTGTTCGATACGATGATAAAATTGCAGGGTAGTTACACTTCTCAACCAAACAGTGATAAGGACTAAGGCAAAGGGAAGGGATAGACTCCAAACCTCGCCACGGCAGTCGTATTAAACGTTTTACCGTGACCGGTTAGCTTGATTAGGTCTAATCGATGTTTTTAATGTGATTTTTGAAAAAGTGTTTCGTGGCGTATTTTTTGATTTTTGTTTTTGTATATTAACTTTAATGTTTTGACGACCTCATGAAGGGAATTAGTTATTTGTGATCTGAAGATGGGTACATAGGTTACCCGAAACCGCGGTGATCACATAGTGATTTTAGGATTGGATAAGACAAAAAAGCAGATATTGTACCTATTTAATTTAATTATTGATAGTGGCATTAATAGCAGTCTTGAAACATTGGAAGGCTTCTTCATCATCAGCTTCTGTCTTCACTGTCCAGCACACAAGCAAACTTCTACAGTTTTAAGTTTGTCAGAAAGACTAAGCATAACAAGTTTACGTTTCACCAACATTGCTAGAAGTTACACAGCACAACAAACAACAGCACAGACAGTTAAAACAACACTGATGTCAGTGACACAAATGAGGTTAGGTGTATGTGGAACAGTGAAACGGACCGGACCGCCTCGCGCGCTCGTTGACCGGCTTTCGGATTAGATTATACTGGGATGGATTCCTCTGCGCTTAGCACGTTATATCAAAGACCACTAAAGAATACTGTTACGTGGCGGCCAATAGGATGGGTGCGCAGTGTTGCCATGTCTACTAGCCTCGAACACTCCGGGTATTTACCACTCGAAGCTAGAGTGCACAGTTTAAAGAATTATAAATGCGATGAGTCAGCCGCATTCAGTTAGAAGCGTGGGAAGAACGTGACAACGTTGCACTAAGGCGATTGGAGCGTTCAAGGTCTCGGTGTACACAAGCTCGTCTCTGAACGGTATTTTTTCGTGGTCTTTGATATAGAAGCTTGTATCCCTTGTGAGGTCCAGGATTTTCTCCACCAAGTATATGTCTTCTTCGTCTACTGGTTGCTGAATTCCAAAGAGCCTCCTCCTACACTCCAGGATTTCGCACTCACATATGACGTGTCTTGCTGACTCTTTTGCCTGATTACAAAGCCGACAGCGTTTGTCGCCTTCAAGGATTCCCACTGTTACTAGGTGTTTTCTGAACTGATCATGTCCAGTAATAAATCCTACGGCTCTTTTGAGCTGTGTTCGGTTAACCTTGATTAGGGATTTAGTAAGCTTAGCGTTTGGTCCCTTGATCAATCGTTTATTCTGCGTGTGCCCAGGTAATCTACTCCATCTCTGGCGTTGCAGCACATTTGCAAGAGCATCCGCCATCTCATTTCCGCCACGGTGTTCTGGTACCCATCTCAATTCCACCATATTTAATGTGGAAAGTCTGACTAGTGTTGAGAGGCACTCCTTCACCAGTTTGGATGTGACTTGTACTGAGTCCAGCGCTTTAAGTGCTGCTTGACTGTCAGAGAGTATTAGGATATTCCTGTGTCCATTCGAAAATCCTAAGTGGGCGCAAACAGTAATTGCTAAGATTTCTGCTTGGAAGACTGTACAGTACGTCCCAAGACTCGCACTGATGATTGTCTTTGGTGAAGCTCTGTATACGCCATAGACAGAATTGCTACCCATCTGTGTACAAGACTAGAGTCCCTTTGGCAGATCCTGGTTTGATATTTCGTTCTCAGTCTTCTCGGGTTCCGAGGGTTACTGTAAAGGGTCTATTGAAAACGTACTCGCTATGCATTGCATCAGTCACCATGTCTAACATCGAGTTTTTAAGTACGGTGTTCACAATGCCTCTCCGCCATTCGTTCAGACTTCTTAGTCTGTATGCCGACTTCCAAGGAGCATCTCCATAGCCGCTGTAGGGCTACTTCTGAAAGCTCCAGTTATGCATAAGCATGCAAGTCGTTGTTGACCAGTTAGTTTGTTACCTGCAGCAGTTTGGCATGATTTCTTCCACCAAACCACCGCTCCGTATGTAATTTGGGGTCTGATCACAGATTCATACAGCCAAAGAGCCATATGAGGTTTGAGACCCCAAGTAGACCCTAATAAAGCGTCTGGTTGCTAGTAGCACCCATTTTGCCTTAAGAATCAAATTGTCCAGGTGTTCATTCCACGTCAGGTTTTGATCATGAATCACTCCAATATACTTCACTGACGTGGAAATATTCAATCGGGTGTTGCCCATGGATATCCTCTCCAGGGCTGTTAATTTCCTTTTCCTTGTGAAGGGAACTATAGTGGTTTTGTTGGGTTTGACGTTGAGGCCTTCCCTTGCACACCATGTTTTAACACGTCTCAAGTCTCTGTTTATAATATCCGAGACATCACTTTTACCAATAACCAAGATTGCTATGTCATCTGCATAGCCTTGGATGTATGTTCCTGACTGGCTGATTTCTGTAAGAGACCTTCGACCACCAAGCTCAACAGCAGAGGTGAAAGAACTCCTCCCTGTGGGCACCCTGTTGTGGCCGTGACCTCAATCGATTCAAAAAGTATGGAGCTTTGTATGCGCGTGCTTCGTAGCATGGAGTGCACCCACCTTGTTACAGCCAGGTCCACATCTCCCTCTTTTCGCACTATTGAAAAAAGTGCAGTTTTCGCACTATTGAATCAAATGATGTATTGTGAAATGGCCTTCTATGTCCAAGAAAGCGCACAGGGCTACTTCCTTCCTTGCCAGGGTATCCTCGATTCTACTCACCAGACTATGTAGAGCAGTTTCACAGGATTTTTCTGATTGGTAGGTGTTGGTTTCGATGAAGAGGTACCTCGAAGAGCACTCCTCTTTTTATGCACGTTTCCACTGTTTTCAAGAGAAACGAGGATAAGCTATTGGGTCGATAAGCTTGGGCGCGCTTAGGAATGAATGTTACTCTGCTGGCCCTCCATGCCTGTGGAATGTAGCCATAGGCTACACTGGTTCCAGATAGCTTGCAGATCCATTGGATTAGGGAGTTTGGTCCTTCCTGCAATAATGCCGGATAGATTCCGTCTCTGCCAGGTGATTTAAATGGGCTGAATTTGTTTATCACCCATTTTAGTTTAGAACTTGTGACAATGCTTCTGGCCAGTTTCCTGTCAACCCAGGATGCCATCTGCCAAGAGCTATCCCCAGCTTGACTTCGACTACCGTCTGCAGTGTCATTATTTATGCATCCAGGGAAGTGAGTTTCAGGTAGTACCTTGAGCGTCTCTTCCGCTGTTTTAGTATAACCTCCTGTCAGCTTCCGTAAGGTGCCCACAGGATTATGAGGTTTTGAAGCCATTACTTGTTGCAGTCTAGCTGCCTCCTTTTGGCTATTTACTTTGTTGGTGAATGGTTTCCAGGAATCAAGTTTGGCTTGCCTAATAGCTTTGCTGTATGATGTGAGAGCTATGTGGTACTCCTTCCAATCACCACTCCGCTTGGAGGCATTAAACAGCCTTCTTAATTGTTTCCTTCTGCTACCGCGGCTTTCTGATAATCGGCGCTCTACTGTATTAATAATAATTCATTATAATATTTTCTTATATTTTTAACCAGACCCTCACAGACCACTATGTTATATCAAATTTAGGCTAGAACAGTATTCAGTTAACCTAAGAAAATGTTGCAACGTATATTAGATATTTATAAGATAGGCCTGCTAATTACTAAATTATGAATAATAAAATAAAAAACAAAGATTTGGTTAACATTCAAGAAAATTTAATTAATCTCTCAATTGTTTCAAAGTACAATACATTAACAATTCTTGCAAATTATAGAATTCAATTTCATTAAAAATTTTCATATAGACTTTGGTTATTCAATTTATTTAATGATATATGATGTCTCGGCTAAGCTCAATGTGCTTAAAATAACAGTCTCTTTAAAATTGTTTTAACACAAAATAAACATAAATTTCACTCCATGTGGAGATTGTAAAATGAATAAATAAAGCTCACAAGTCACTGTAGGTACGCTTGAAGACATGCACTTCTGACCGGTAGATTGATACTGAGCTTTAACTATGTCCCTTCTCCTTACCTCTGGTAGGTACAAGTCGAATAGGTCTTTTAATCAATATATTGTACAACATGTTAGATTGGAATGCAAGTTGGTTGTTTTAAGAGATATGTGGAATCATATTTTGTAGCCGGCTATATCTCGAATTCTTTGATTGCATTCATATGTCCTTTCTATATCCTTCCATATTAGTGTTGTAAACGGAATAAGTGTGACAACTATTTATTATATGCTGAGTATAACTTTAAGAAGAGTTACTGTATTCAGTTTTTATTTGGTAGGTGCAAATACTTTGAATTTTAACTTGTTTTCAGATTTAGTTAACCCAACAACGGCCACGGTTAAAGCTAAAATTGGCCAGCCCGTTTTTAGCGTTTTGCAAGCATATTTTTAAAAATTCGCCAAAAATAGTAAATGAACCCCAATCCAAATGTGTTCAATAGCTTTTTTGTAGAAGAAACTTCAAAGAATTCAAATATGCCACTAAAAATTAGTTTATTTTGAAATTGTAAAAGTTATTAGCTCAAGAAACAAAAAATGTTCAGTAACGAAAGGAAAAAGTTCAACTTTAGGCCTACATAACAATTAGTAAACATTTTTTGTATTTTTTTCGTAAGCGTAAAAAAGTTTCGTAATTTAGTTCTAAATAGAACTGTATAAAAACATTTATCAATTTCAAATTTTTTATTTTGAAAAAAACTGTTTTTATGTTTCAAGTACACAACTGGTACCTACCTAGGCCTAGATTGTAAAGTGCTTTACTAATATATGCTTTGACCAAAAATGAAATATTATTATAAGAAAGTGTAGAGGATAAATCAAAGAAAAGAACGGTGTACTTGTCTTTCCTTAGTTCACAAAAGTGTTTGAGTTACATTTGTTTGAATAACAAAAAGACATCTGTCGAATAAAAACTCCCGACTAAACACGTGCAAATAGGTCGCGCCGTAAGAATAGCGTGAGAACAAACGCCCTAGGCGATCTCACCAAAACGTCACTTTCCACTGCAGTCTAGACAATCACAAAACCGGTTTCATCCGGATTACTTGGCACCATTAGAAACTACAGACTTTCGTCTACAAAATGGTGTGAAGCAATCTGTCAAAACATTGGGCGTTGCCTTCTAAATAATCGTTCACAAAATGGCCTGTTTATCGATTGAGAGACTGTCCAATCGCAAGGGTTTTTAGTATCTCTTGTCTGAAACAGTAAATGTACTGTGAAATCTGATTGGAAGACACCAACAGAAAGATGAAATCACGACCAATCCAACGGTATCGTTAGAAATGCCAAAGAAACATTATTGTAGATGGTGGGAAACGTTGCAAGAGTGGGAAATAACAGTACAATTGTATGCAGTTTCGCGCGTGGAAACAGCTGTAGCCTGATATACATATTTTAAAACGATGATTACGTATGCAAATATACGTTTTACGAAAAAGTTGTAAATACAAAAATTTAAGTTTAATTCATTTCCTTTCCAATGGTGCCAGTTTTATTACGATTGGATAATTTTAAGTGGGTTAAATTATCGTTTATGCAAATATATGCAAATTTTTGCAAATGTGTGAAGTTGTTGCGTTTGCGCCGTCTAACCTGGTGTTGTGGTGTCGTATGGCCGTTCCTGAGTTAAGGTGAGATTGAGAAAGATTATTTTTCTGTCTACTTTGCATTCTCTGTAGTGAAAGATAGGTTAGGGTATGTGACATTTAAATAGGTGTTTACGACCTTTCATTGTATACTGCTACCGTTGAATAAAAGAATGGTGTCATCCATATATATCTGTGATAGGTGTTTATGGTAAAAATGCATGTAGACCAACTCCTATCATTATTCGCATAGTAGGTTCCGAATTATTAATTTGTACCGTTATAAACTGTAATCCATCCACAGCGACACACTGGTAACAGCGCTCAACAAATGATTCGTACGCTTTTAAAATAAATCCTCCAGTATCCGTAGAAGTTCCTCTTCAATTGCGTGTTTTAAATCCTAATCATTGTTGAAGTTGGGGGAATAAACATATTCCTTTAGGTAACCCCGTAAAAAGAAGTCACACACCGTTAAATCCGGGATTCGGAGTAGCCATCCAAGAAATTACTTCCACGACCAATCCAATAAGGTTGCCATTTAGTAAGTCCTTGACAGGATTTGCGAAATGAGGTGAAACACCATCTTGTTGGAATATTCCTTGGTTCATTTCTTGAACCATAAAATGAGGCAAGACATGTTTATTTAAAACTTGTGCATACCTAATTCCAGACATTGTACTGTCCGAAATGTCATAAGATAACTTCCCGTTTACACTCACAGCCTCCCAAACGGTAATGCCTTTTGATTTGAGTAGAGTCTCTTCTAGAATATTGGGATTGCTGGTGTTGTAATAATTTAATTAAATTACAAATATGCCTATTTAATTGCGGTAGAAAGTGGACTCGAGTGGTAGAAAAACAATTCGAGCATGCCAACTAGGATCTAACTCATGATACTCAATGATACGGGAACAAAATTCCACTCGTCTGTCCGGATCATCCGCAAGTAAATTGTGGACTATGTGACTTTTGAAAAAAAATCTGGTACCAATTCAAGAAAGTTATTTTTGGATGGAGAAAATTAATAAATTTTTCATTATTCCACCATTTTGTTTCTACAAGTGTTGTACTTCTAAAATTTTCACAGAACATTTTAAAAGCCTCTATTGTAGGGTATAAAGTTTAAAAAATATCGATGAATTAATGGGCAAGCTATACTAAATCAAACGTTTACACCCTGTAAATAAAACCACAGTAAAAGAAATGCCACATTAACTTTACCTCACGGTTGGTGTGGAAGTTAGTACAATAAAAAAATAATAATTAATAAATTTGTGTTTCTTACCGTCATTGTTATCCAATTCTTTCTTTAAGAAACGTGCTACAGCTGTTTCGCGATTAATCGCATTTTCAAACACTGTACACGAAACACATTAAAATATAAAACACACACAGTTCACACACGATAATTCTACGCCCATTGGGACGTCGTCAAAAATAAAATAGCACACAAAAATACACAAAACGTCCGACATGTTTAAAACTTGTTGGCCAACAGAATACATTACAATTATTTAAAATGTTGGACAGCTGATAATCAGGGTTGCCAACTGCGAAGAACAGGTTATCCCTACAACGACTAATTCCATACAGCCGACTTGATTATTTCTTCATAATATTGGGTTTGCTGTAAAATTTACTTGGGAATTTAAAATTTTTGTTGGTTCTTTTCTTAAGCTGTTATAAATTTCTATTTCTTCTAATCTGTCCATATGTTTACCTTTTCTACAGGTGTGTACAATTTCCA
>JAGFPH010000049.1:969075-980117 GCA_018207615.1 Philaenus spumarius
TTGAGGTCCTAACTGTTCTCTGTGAACAAGTAAGATGAAAGTGACACGAGTTGTGGAAAATCAAGTAATGGATTCTTCATCAGGACAATAACCCGGTCCATTCCGCATTGTCTGTGAAAATATTTTTTTGCCAAGCATGGATCCCTGTTTTAGAAAATCCATGCTATTCACCTGACTTGCCCCATGTGACTTTTTCTGTTCTTCAAGGTAAAAACAGTACTTGACATAAACAAGATTTAAGACAGTTGAAGTTTTAAAAGAAAAAACACAAAAACCATGAACATGGTTTCTGAAAATGACTTGAATTACTGCTTTGACCAATTGTAAATTTGCATTGACTGGTGTAGGGTTAATAGAGGGAAGTATATTGAAGGCGATAATGTTGAAGTTGTGAAGAAATAAAATCAAAGGATTTTGTAACATTAATCCGGTTATTTTTTAGTCATAAATTTTAAATTAAGAAAATCAGGGATATATATATATAGACACATCTTGCAAACAATTAAATATTTGTATTGTCCTTATTTTTTTTTTTTTTTTATAAGTATACTAGAGGGCTTTGCCCCCTGCTCGCTCCGCTCGCCAACCCCCACCTCTCTATATTAAAACTTTATTATAATGTATTATATACTATGTATCGTCTATTCCCTAGACCGAAGTCTAGAACACTGCTTAGTTGTGTAGGTCGGCCCTAAAAAGTACCGCAAGTGTTGCCTGAAAGGCGTGTAATGGTTTCAGGTGCAAGCACAGATCTCTTCCCAATGGGACTTTGGTTAGAGAGACTACAGTGGATGTTCTAGCCGAGTCGAGCCTCTTTTCCGCGAACGAATTTTCGTGTACGCCGTGTTGATGCTGGTGTTTGTAAAGTAGAACAGATTTATTGAATTACAAATTAAAGGAATTTATTCCTGGTGAAACAGCCTGGGGGTGAAAACAACTCCCCCACTAACGCCGTGACTCTCCGTTTGCCTCCCATCTCTGTGGCGTGGTTTGCCGCTTCGGCACTTGTCCGGCCAATTCTCCCGCAGTTCTAGGCTCAGTACGTCGTTCTCAAGATTCCCTTGGCAGTGGTTGCTTTGTTGGTTCTCTAGGAAGTGGTCGCTTGTTAGTTATGTATTTATTCTATTCTTATTACTTATAATTATGAGAAGAAGAAGTAGAAAAACTTTTTTATATAATAGAGAGATATAAAAAATATGGTTTGAAAAGTCACTAACCTGTTAAAGTTAGGAAAAAACAATACAATTTACTTTTTAGAACACAGCAGGGGTGCGCATACCCCCTAGTTTAATGACCCAGCCCCCCCCACAATTTGTAGAAAAACACCCCCCCCCCCCCCCCAAAAAGTCAATAAAATAAAAACAAAATGCCATTCATACATGCTTTTATTACCGTACAAATAGAATAAAATAACGCTACAAACAGAAAAATTTGCTGGTACATTTTCTATTTTAAACTGAAAAATAAGGAATTTATTTCCAACCACAAAAACACATTATTATCTTGGAAATTGACTGATTACAATTTTCCAGTAGTTGTGATCAATGAACAAACAACTAACTAGTTCTAAAATAAAATATTGAGTCCAGTCTTTCTGAAAAGGTGCATAGCAACTCCCTGTAGCGTACAAATAAGAAAGAGATAATGATTAAATAATAAACTTACTTAACTCTTAAACTGTCCATGCTAATTTTTTGAAATGCCAAGCCATTTAGGTGAGTGTTGGAAGCATATTTTCAAAAATTTGCTAAATATAGTAATTATGAACCAATCCAAAAGTGTTCCATCACGTTTTTGTAGAGAAAGGTTCAAAGAATTCATATATGATGGTAAAAAATTGATTGATGTAAAATTTACAAAGTTTTTAGCTAATAAACAAAAAATGTTCAGTAATTTCTTATTTTGAAAACACCAGTTTGTATGTTCCTACTAAAAGACTGCTGACAAAACTAGGCCTAGTTTGAATAGTATTTTTTGAATAAATGCTTTGTCCAAAAATGAAATATTATTATAACAAAGCGTAGAGAATAAATCAAAGAATTTAACTGTATACTTGTAAATTATTATTTTATAAACGTATTTCATTAGTTTTACTTGAATCATAAAATTAGATCAAACGAATAAAAACTCTCGCATACGAAGCCTAAACATCTTGTGTGACTCGACTGTTATAATAACGCTTGCAAAGCATGAGAACGTCGACTTTTGAAT
Source organism: Philaenus spumarius (assembly GCA_018207615.1). Taxonomy (NCBI): domain Eukaryota; kingdom Metazoa; phylum Arthropoda; class Insecta; order Hemiptera; family Aphrophoridae; genus Philaenus; species Philaenus spumarius. Next base: position 971,287 of record JAGFPH010000049.1, read on the forward strand.
TCAACAAAAGTCTGTACTTCAAAGACTGTATGAAACCGTTACAGTAAATGTGGTTTACTTTACACGAAAAGAAAAATCAAAGTTTTCCCAACAAATCAATATAAACATATCTATTAAAATATATGGAATTGTAACAGATCTTGAATGCAAAATGTGCTTTTTCATTGGTTGAAAACTGTCCAATTGCAAGGATTTACAGAAAACTCTATATTTTCGGAAATATAAGAGTGCAGTTTTAGAAAATGCAAATCTTGGCAAATCCAAAGGTTTCTTTATATTATTTTCAAAACAGTTCTGTCGAGCGATATTGAGCCTTAGAGAAGTGACGTATTTGTGTAATTTCCCATTGGTTGGTTGCAAGGTTTCTAACGGCGGGTAATCTGACCTTGGAGATTTGTGGCCAAAGAAGATAGTTAGTTACTTGGCTGTAGCAGGCATTGGCATCATAGAAAGAATTTAATTTTATCTGTGGCCAAGTATTAGTATATTTTTTCCATCATAGGTTTTTATGGTCACAGATGTGTTTTTTGGTGTGAATGTAAAGTAACCTTAATTATTCAATTACAACCCAATTACTTTTCCAGCTTGTCAGAAGTTTTACACAGTAGAGGTTTTGTTTATTTAATTCGTTCCTCGAGGTGTAATGTAACACTTCTCCATATTCGACACATACAAATTTCTATTTAGGTTCTGTGACAAGTTTCTGTTTGTTTATCTGTTTACAAGAGATGCCGTCTTCTATTATACTATTGTATCTGCTGTCTACTACTATGTGTTTAATTAGTTACAATTCCTGAGTGTAATAGTCTCTTTTGAGTGATACTGTTAGGAGTCTATTTACTAGACTATGGATAGGCGGCCATATTATCTGATATAGGGTGATAAGGTGTAGCATGAAGTGTGTGGTTCTGCGGTATATTTTGAACTCGAGTTTAGCTTCCTGTTTTTTTAAAGTTAAAACGAGAAAATTTATATATCCATTTTTCTTATGTAAAGTTTAGTTTAGGAGCTGTACTATTTTAATATTTATTAACCCTAGAACAGGCATGGTTAAAGCTAAAATTGGCCAGCCCGTCTTTAGCGTTTTGCAAGCATATTTTTAAAAATTCGCCAAAAATAGTAAATGAACCCCAATCCAAAAGTGTTCAATAGCTTTTTTGTAGAAGAACCTTCAAAGAATTCAAATATGCCACTAAAAATTAGTTTATTTTGAAATTGTAAAAGTTATTAGCTCAAGAAACAAAAAATGTTCAGTAACGAAAGGAAAAAGTTCAACTTTAGGCCTACATAACAATTAGTAAACATTTTTTGTATTTTTTTCGTAAGCATAAAAAAGTTTCGTAATTTAGTTCTAAATATAACTGTATAAAAACATTTATCAATTTCAAATTTTTTATTTTGAAAAAAACAGTTTTTATGTTTCAAGTACACTACTGGTAACAAACCTAGGCCTAGATTGTAACGTCATTTACTAATATATGCTTTGACCAAAAATGAAATATTATTATAACAAAGTGTAGAGGATAAATCAAAGAAAAGAACGGTATAATTGTCTTTCCTTAGTTCACAAAAGTGTTTGAGTTATATTTATTTGAATAACAAAATGACATCAATCTCATGTCATTTTGCCGTCGCTAAAGGTCGGGCGATAAGCGTGCATTGTATAACGTGGGAACAAGATAGAGCGGATGGTCACACCAGACCGCTCTAAATATAAACTTTGCACAGCTGTCTAGACAAATAAAAAACTGGTTATTTCTAGTTTTCTTCCCACCGTTGGAAAGATCAAACTGTTATCTACAAAATGGTGTAAAGCAATCTGTCAAAACATAAGGCGTTGCCTTCACAATAATCGTTGACAAATGGCCTGTTTATTGGTTGAGAGACTGTCCAATCGCAAGGGTTTACAGTACCTCTTCAATAAAATTATTATTTTACAGTTACATCTGATTGGAAGACACCAACAGAAAGATAAAATCATGACGAATCCAATGTTGTCGTTATAATTGCCAAATAAATATTAGTGTAGGCGGTCTTTAACGCCTTAGAAGTGGGAAATAAGAGTACAATTGTATGTAGATTCGCGCACGCAAAGAGCTGTAGGCCGATGTGCATATTTTAAAACGATGATTACGTATGTAAATATACGTTTTACGAAAAAGTTGTAAATACAAAAATTAAAGTTTAATTCATTTCCTTTCCAATGGTGCCAGTTTTATTACGATTGGATAATTTTAAGTGGGTTAAATTAGCGATTATGCAAATATATGCAAATTTTTGCAAATGTGTGAAGTTGTTGCGTTCTGCGCCTGAGAGAAGGCCATCATGGCCTTCTGCCAGTTCCAGGGTTAATGAGATCAAAATGTCTTGTGTTACTTTTTGAAAAAAACTCGATAGTATGACTAAACATAACGATGGTAAATTCAAATTCTTTCTTTTGTGTTTTTAGTGAAAAATGTATGTGTTTTCGATAGAATTCAAATAAGTTTTGGATATGATGCTTGAGAGAGGGAATCCCATAGCTATCATCATCATCATCATCTATGCAATATGAATTATTACATTGAAAATATACCTGTTGGAGAGCTGATTGCAGTAGGTGTTCTTCAATAGCTTCTGGTTTCAAATTTGAGTTGTTTTTTCAATTTTTTATATTTAATCTAATGTGAACTATTGACGGGTTTTTAAGGTAACTTATGTAAGTTAGTTTATATTAATTAAAATAGTTCAGAAGGCAAAATAATCATGAATAAATTAATACTCTTGTTTGATGTTACAGTTCCGTGTTGAGTCTATGATGCTAAGATTGGCAAAACCTTTAAATTATGTTGCTGTGAGTCCAAGTGTTAAACAAAGAGCAAAAATGAGAGCTCCGGAAACTCTGCCATTAATAATGGAACCTCAATCTCGGTATGTATTAGTTTACAGTGAATTAACCATACTCTAGTGTTACAAGGTCCTTTGCTAGTCATGTTAAAAGACCTTCTCAGTTTAGTGCATAAATGTATAAAAGTGAAGTTCATGATTAACAAATTAACAGTATATTACACCAATTCATCATTATACTTAGTAATAAAAAGATTATTTTGTTCTGACGTAGTATATTCTGCTGTAGAAATCGGATTACACTGGTATGGACAATTAATTTAAAACTCATTGTATTTGTATCCAAGTCACAAATTTGAATAAAAGGAGTAATTTTGTCCATCTGTGTGATTTTTATAACTAAGTAATTTACTTACTTGTTCATGACGCGTTTCGGAACTTTATTCCATCATCAGATTCTCGCTCTATTGAGGTTGTTAACACATTAAAATAAATATACAGTCAACATATCAAAAACACAAATATACCCGCACAATAATACATACATTATAACTCGGCATGTGCACATCGTCGAATACATACGGTCACTGAGGACCTCTAACGTGTAATACCCCTCCATATTTGATTTTCTTATCTATTGCCATTGCTTTGTTATACATCAAATTAGAATGGAAGTTCAAGTGGTCATTTAACATAGTGTTTTTTTTCCAACAATTTTCCACAACATCACAAGCATGTTGTCTGCAATTTGGGTTGTCACAACAGGGCTGAGTTGTCCTGGTAGTGTTAGCAGTCATACAGGCTTTTCTGAATTTTGTAACGTGCTGCCACTGTGCAAGCCGTTTACAAACAATTTATTAATAGAAAATAAAAAAAATGAAAAATAAAAATTTAATTTTGACAAAAATATTTCTAAGTTATTTTTAAATAAAAAATACCTTTACTGTGTAACAATTATTTATTATTTCCTATCTTCAATCCATTTACTTATTTATTTAATTAAATTATCATTTTAAAATATTACAACACCTTAATCCCAATGAAAACAAACAAACATAACCCCAAAATTGAAGTTAGGTTATGTTTTGATCACATCTGTGACTAACACAGGTGATCACTAAATCTCTGTTACACATATACTTCTTTATCTGTGACTACAGTTCCTTGATTACCAATGGACTTGTCCAGAACCACAGCCGCCATGTTGATCACATGGTAGCTTTGGCTCCAAACCGCCTCTTTCACCAAAGACTGTCGCCATTTTGATTTACACACAAAGAAAAAACTAAAACTGAATTTATAATTAAAACAAGGTTCGTTACCATAAAGTACTTCTGGAAAGGATAAAAACTCAAATTAAGAAGTCATAGTAGTTGGCTTTAGTACTTTAGCTCACCATTTTTATTTTATCAAAAAACCACACATAAACAAATTAAACTAGGTTGGCAAATCATTGTTTTTAAATCAGAATCATATACGCATTCATACACACATTATTAATTATTCTATTCCAAAACTAAAATTAATAACAAAAGATTCGATTGCAGACTTTAATTTAAATAATTTATTACTTACGAGATCTCCTTTTATAGTGCACTTTAAAAATTTTAATATTACAAAATGAATTTATGAAAAGAAAACTTACAACACAATTTAATTCAATTTAAAATAGAAAACCCCATAACTCTTTTACTCGTCGCACTCTATCCACGTTGATTTTAGTTCACTGAAGCATTCGTTGCACAATCTTTATGTAAAGATGCATAAAGGACGCCACGCCATTACTCAGACTTCCAAAGTTGTTACTTTTGAGGCAAATTACGAACAAACTTCACATTGTATTTATCGTACGATGTTCGGCACTGTCTTTACTCTTCTTTAAACATATTTAAACGGTAGTTGTACTTTAACTACCGCAAATAAGCACTTGTTAAAAACATTTCGCAGGACTAACTGCAAACAGATCTGCTCTGTACTAAATCCCTGATGCAAGTGAGAACAAAGGTTCCTTCTTTTTGGCGTCCTTTCTTGTATGACGTAATAATCACGTGATGTTTTCCAGGGGACACCAATGGGATGTCTCCCTGCAGTATTAATGATCGGTACCAACATCTCAGGTCAAATTTTCTGTCTCTGCACATAGATGAATCACACAGGCTACCAACATTACATATCAAGTTTAGTTCTTACGATGTCTGAAATAGTCTTGTGATATTCATTCATCACTGTCTAAAAACTTAGTGGACCATAGCTTCAAACTCTCCAATACCTTTTAAATGTTTTTCATTTTTAACCTCGTAAGTTACAATTGAGTAATTTAAACAAGATTGAATTCAAATTTGAAGTTACTATTTTGTAAGATTTATTTTTTAAATTATTTATTAATGTCTGCATTTCCCTTTGAATTTCTATGTTCATTAATATTATGAAATAACTAAATCTTTTAAATTAGGCTAAATGTCCAAACTTTACCTTACGACCCTTTTTACGTTATACTACAATTTTAATGTTTAAAAACCCTGAAACTTAATTAGTATTTTGAAACTAATCTCCCTTTTCATTTTCTCTAGATAAAAAGTCTGTGCTGACAAACTTTCTTACTTTAAAATTCTGATCAGCAGATATTGCGTTTCTTCTTGTGCATAAATAATTTATTTATGTAGGAAAACACTGTATGTAAAATGAAAGAATATTATTAAGAAAATTTATTAAGTCCTGCATTTCTTTAAATCTACACATTTATTTAAACCAGGCTGTCCTTCATTCTGAATAAAATATAAAAGATGTAAATTCATTTGGTTACTGTGATACAATTTGTATTAATTTAATTTAGAAATAAGGATGCCATCTTAATAGTGAGCCTTTGTCTATATTATAACGTCTGCTTTTTATTATTTTAATAAGTAATGCCATGAATTAACCCTGGAAGTGGCAGAAGGTCATGCATAACCCTCTCTCAGGCGCAGAACGCAACAATTTCGAAAATTTGCATAATCGTAATTTAACCCACTTAGAATCATCCAATCGCAATAAAACTGGCACCATTGGAAAGGAAATGAATTAAACTTTAATTTTTGTATTTACAACTTTTTCGTAAAACGTATATTTACATACGTAATCATCGTTTTAAAATATGCACATCGGTCTACAGCTCTTTCCGTGCGCGAATGTGCATACAATTGTACTGTTATTTCCCACTTCTTCAACGTTTAAGACCATCTAAAATAATATTTCTTTGACAATTATAACGATACCATTGGATTCGTCAAGATTTTATCTTTCTGTTGGTGTCTTCCAATCAGATGTCACTATAAAATTACAATTTTTTTCAAGAATTACTGTAAACCCTTGCGATTGGACGTTTCTCAACCAATGAAACAGCCCATTTGTCAATCGATATTGTGAAGGCACTGCCTTATGTTTTGACAGATTTCTTTACACCATTTTGTAGAGTAAAGTCTGAAGTTTGTAACGGTGGGAAGTAATCTAGAAATAACTGGTTTTTTGTCTGTCGTCTAGACAGTTGAAATGTATGTTCTGGTGAGAAACTCTAGCGCGTTTGTTCTCACGCTATTCAAATGTCCCGTTCTCTTACGCAGCTGTAGACTGGCGACTTTTCATTAGATTGATGTCATTTTGTTATTCAAATAAATATAACTCAAACACTTTTGTGAACTAAGGAAAGACAAGTATACCGTTTTTTTCTTTGATTTATCCTCTACACTTTGTTATAATAATATTTCATTTTTGGGCAAAGCATATATTAGTAAATGACGTTACAACCTAGGCCTAGGTTTGTTACCAGTCGTGTACTTGGAACATAAAAACTGTTTTTTTCAAAATAAAAAATTTGAAATTGATAAATGTTTTTATACAGTTCTATTTAGAACTAAATTACGAAACTTTTTTACGCTTACGAAAAAAATACAAAAAATGTTTACTACTTGTTATGTAGGCCTAAAGTTGAACTTTTTCCTTTCGTTACTGAACATTTTTTGTTTCTTGAGCTAATAACTTTTACAATTTCAAAATAAACTAATTTTTAGTGGCATATTTGAATTCTTTGAAGCTTCTTCTACAAAAAAGCTATTGAACACTTTTCGATTGGGGTTCATTTACTATTTTTGGCGAATTTTTTAAAATATGCTTGCAAAACGCTAAAAACGGGCTGGCCAATTTTAGCTTTAACCGTGCCAGTTCTAGGGTTAAAGTTTGATTTGAAAAGTAGGACTGTAAATTTATGAATTATGTTGTAAATTATTTTATATATAAATTATCATATATTTTAGTTTGTAAAGTTCTGTAATACCATACCGAAATAAATTTAAAGATAGATTAATGACAACTTAAGTCTAATAAGTTTAACTCTTTTTTAAATGTATTTTTATTTCTCTGTAAATAAATTAATACTAATTCCATAGTTAATTTATAATATTTTAAATTCCAGACTTTTAAAACAGTTCCTAAAAATGTACATGAAGTTTTTCTTTAAAGTTGTATTTTTTACGTTTAACATTGACCCAGACTTTCAAAAGTCATATGTTTGGATATTTTATGATAAGAATCAATATTAATTCACTCTGTTTATCTTTTTTAAATATATTTTCAGATTTTATTGTGATCCGATGATAGTTTTGGATTTTCAAAGTTTGTATCCTTCCATAATTATTGCATACAATTATTGCTTTTCTACATGTCTTGGTCGAGTAGAACATTTAGGACAGTAAGTACATTCATTACTAAATAGTTGTCTATAGTTAGTAATATTCAATGGTGGTTCTAAAACTTGCGAGGCCTTGGTTGAAACGATATTTTGGGGCCCTCGTGGTTAGGGCAGGGGACTGCTGGGGTTTTCAGAGGTATGGAATAACCCCTAATAGAAAGGTGGTACCTGCTCTGAAAAACTTTGAACATTTTTGGGTAAAATGGCAACATTTAATGCTATTTAAGCGTGTTACATTTACTTGTAAAACTCATGTATAACTTCATTCAACCTATAACTTTGCATTATAGTACCGATTTTTATTTTTTTTTTTTGTTCAAAAATAAATTTGCATACCCTATTTATATAATAACAATTTATTTTTATTACAAAACTATTTCATAAATATTAAACAATTAGGTACGGTAATAAGAAAATAACCAAATTAAAACAAGGAATGTTTTTTTGTCTAAAACAAAATAAACATTACAGTTCGCACAAAGAAAAATTAAGGTTACATTATCGAGTAAGTCTAGTGTAAAATTTATGTTAAGTGCTGTATTAAAGATATTAGGTTTTAATAAGCAGATATATAAATTATTAATAATTAGTCAAATTAATGTATAATATTCCAGATGATGTCAAATAGTAGTATAGATAAAACCGGACCAGGATTATAGTTTTGCCAAGTAACAGCATTAGGGAAATGATTATGTTTAGTTTAGTTTTTATTGCGCACACTCGCTGTCATTGTGACTCATCTGCTTGTCTACCAACAGAGCTCACTCTTCACAAGATGGAGGGTGAAACGCGAGAAAAAAATTATTTGTTTCTCTATATCTTGCTAATTGCGATTTTAACTCATTGAATTTTACATGGCGTGGGGGCCAGCAAGCAATCTTAAATATCAACTAAAGATGCATCTGTATTTTATAACTCATTTATTTAATTTTTATATAGCGTAGGGCGCTGCGGTCAGACAGGTATTAGGCTCTAAGATGTAAACTAAATTTGGGTGTATTTTATAATTATATTATTTAATAATTGTGTGTGCCACGGTTCCACGCTGGCAATTTTCAATATAAACTGTAAATTCGTCTGTATTGTATGCCATTTATTTAGTTTTTCTTTGGCGCGGGGCTCTGTGCTTTCGCCCCTCAACCCTCCTGGATACACCCCTGCTAATATTGATATGTGATTCAAGAATAATTGCTAATGCCTAGTTAATATTAAAACTTTAATGATGTAGATTTGGAGTTTCTCACCCCTTTCCACTCCCAAATTTGTACAATCAATCTTTAAT
>JAGFPH010000049.1:985114-1044726 GCA_018207615.1 Philaenus spumarius
GTATAAACACTATTATCAATTTTTCAGGTGAAGAAATCAATGAAAGAACACAAGAATAATAAAACACTTCAAAGAGTCCTTCATGCAAGACAATTAGGTCTAAAACTAATAGCTAATGTTACTTATGGATACACCTCAGCAAACTTTTCTGGAAGAATGCCATGCATTGAAGTATGTTGTTTATCTTATCAGTTACTAAAATGCAGGTTGTCAATTAAGTTTGGAATGGGATGATAACTTTTTAATATTGACAGATATTAATACCAAATTTTATACAATTTTACTGGTGACAGTTCAGATACTACTTACCTTGCAGTTAGTGGCTGGCTGCCACCAGCTTGTAGGTATGGTTCACCAGAAGTCAGAAGTTCTTTAAAAACAGCCTATGTTGTACATCGTTAAAAAATCTACTTTTACTGAAAACATTGCTACAAACTGGACTTGATGATCCAGTAAGAAATATTGCTATTCAAAGTTTAATATAAGAAGTAATAAAACAACTATTACCTATCCAAGTTAACATTTAATGCGGAAAGTAAATAAACTATGGGTTAACAGATCTTGCGTACAGACTCAAGAAGGTACTGTAAGTGTCAAAAGTATATCTGTCAGTCATATTATGAACTCGAGTGAACATGTGAAGAGTTGTTTTTATTTAATAAAACAGTTATTGCTGTTTCTCTGAGTTGCTTACATCACATAGTGGTGAAGGGGGAACTGCTAGATGTCCACTCTACTTGTTCAGCTACAATTCCTCTCCCGTATAAAAAATTAACTTATCCAAGTAATAATACAACTTAAACACAATAATTTTTTCAAATTTAGTATTTTTTGTCTGTTGTTAAAAATCAGGTTCCAGACTTACTTGACACCTATTTTTATCTCACTATCAAAAGTTAGTATTTACATGTTATTTAGTAAATGAAAATTAGTTATTGATCCAAATTTTGCTTAACAAATAGATGAATTCAAAATGTTTAAAGTATGTTATTGATTTTATTTTATACCTATGACAGCCAGTAGTCTTTCAAACACTTACTTTTCTCTTTTTCACTTTTATGTAAGGAACAAGTAAGGTATAAAAAATAATTGTAATGAACCTAATCAAAATAAAAATAAAAAATGACTAACAATAGCCTCTAATGTATGCAAGATATTTCAAAACAGATTTTATTTGAAATAAAATATATTTAATTTTCTACCATTAGGATTATACTTTGTTTAAGAAGGCTAATCAGTAAACATTCTACAGTGGTCGGGCGCATGAAAACTATCACAAACTTTCATATATTGTTGTGTCTAGTTCACCTTTATTAACAAACCACTGACAGTAAACTAATACTTCATTTACATCACATTAATTTTAAAATATTGGTATTTGATTTGAATTACATTTTTAATATGTAAATAGCTGAATTTTTCCACTAGTTTGTGTACTAGTATATCTACTCTTACAATAGGTTTCCCTTAGAGAGTGAATGCAAAATGTGTGTCACTATATTTTTATTGTAGCTATATAATTCATTACTTCAAAAGATTTATTTAAAATACTAATACAATTAATTGTCAATATACTTTGATGATTCAATGCTTTATATTTCAAAATTAAAAAATCAATTAACATGTAGGAAGAAATTATGTGTTTAGATTTTTTTGCGAAGATTGTTAATTTCTACTCAAAATAAACTTTGAACGTAAAAAGAATTTTGACTTTTATTATTTAAATTAAGTAAATAAATAAATGTGTTAATAACAAACTTTCTAGTTTTAAATATAAAATTAAATCTTTGCTTTTAAATTTAATTTGTTTGACATTCTAACAGACATTTTAACAAAACTTTGAGCAGGTTGTAAATATCTATGTTGCTTACAGGTGGGTGATAGTGTTGTAAGCAAAGGTCGGGAGACTTTAGAACGTGCCATAACTCTAGTAGGTCAAACTCCGAAATGGGGAGCACAAGTTGTTTATGGAGATACAGACTCTATGTTTGTTCTTGTACCTGGTAAAAGCAAGAAGGAGGCTTTCAGGATAGGAGCGGAAATTGCAGAAGCAGTAACAAATTCTAATCCCAAACCTGTAAAATTAAAACTTGAGAAGGTCTATCAGCCTTGCATCTTGCAGGTAACTTGTATTATTCAAGTCATTTTATTAAAATGTTTGATGTGTTTTTAAAATTTGATTGTTCAGACACTCACAATCATTTTTGTGTATAAAGAAAATAATACATGGTATTTTGAGAGTATAAATCAACTCTAGTTATCAAATACAAATAGGAGGAACCCAGAATTAGAAATTAGAGCTGAGAAGTCAAAAATTAAACTACAGATAACCAAGACAACAAAACTTGTCTGCTATTCTAAAGCAGATAAACACAGTTAGAGTAAACAGCCTTCCCCTCTCTTTTACGTCCTGACACGGGCTCTTCTTATAGTGTCCTCCAGAGATGTATCCAATAAAGTTTTAGCTTTTTTAAATTTGATAAATTTTTAGTTCATGTTTAAATTACCACCACAGTTTAAGGTAACCACAGTGGCCTCTACATTAGTTAAACTGATCATCTAAAGGACATCCTTACCTCTGTTACAATTCAAATATTTCCCTAACTCTGTAAAGAAAATAAGAACGAAATTTAAAATACGTATTGGAGCGAGAGAGATAGAAGTCAAATTGGAATGTCATTCATTTAGTTAATCCGTCATACACGCCCGACACCTAGCGACAATTATGCGCAACACTAAATACTACAACGAAAAGGTACAATCAAATCACGACTTTCAACTCGAATTCATTAAAATAAAATTACAAAACGAATCTGTAGACCTACATTTCCTACATCAAAAATATTCAAAACTAAATTCTGCATCCAGGAAAGCTAAAATAACAACATAAAACCAAGTCAATCGACAAAGATTTACGTTAAAACGCAAGGAGAAACTAGGCCTATCTAATTACAAATCGAAGAGAAGTTGGCAGAATAAATCTGATTACAAGAAAAATACATTCTTATTAGAAAATTAAACCAGGCCTACGAAAAGAACCAAATTTTTACATCTCGAATGTCTTTGGTCTAAATCTAAAATAAACGTCGATAAGCTATTATAAATGTAAAATCGAAGCCCCGACCGACAAAATTTAATAGTAAGCGGATTTCATTTATGTAAACTCCTCCCACGAAACGCTGTGATTGGTCCACGTAATTCTTGCCACCAAATGAAAAAATACAAAGAATAAGATATATACATTCTAGAAATTAGATAGCAATTATTGTAATAAGGAGTTATTTAAGTGTTTTCTATAATTTAACTGTTTAAAATCATATTAAATTCATTGTAAAACATTGTTATGTATCAAAACAAATCCACACAATTAAATAAAGACACAATTAAAATAAATCACACTTCACGACTCCCAAACACCTATTACATTAACACACCCAAATCCCAGAAGATATGAAGATTCATCAGGCGTTATTATCCATTTCCTGGAAAGGTAGAGAAGCCCCAAAAGAAGAACATTGTTAAGTTGGCCACTGAATAGTGCAGTTGATACAACTTTGGCTGTTGAAATTTAAAGAAAAGAATCGGTATTTGAATAAATATGAAGCTTATGAAGTTCAGTGTTTTTCCTTTATAACAATTATTATCAAATTCTAATCTACAAGAACTAATAACCAATTGGGTGAGAACTTTCCATTTAACTAGGCCTAGTCTATTTTAAGATCCAACCACCAAACCAGTTACCTTAGAGGGATCACTTATCTGTTTAAACTAGACTGTGAATAATAATATATATTTATGTTATGCATATAGATTTACCAAGAACCTTTGAACTTTAAATTATCGTAAATTCAGTGATCCATTATAATACTAAATCCATTAACCAAATAACCTTTTTGACGATTCCATATAATCTTGCTCTCATTAATTTTGTACATATATGTTAGTTGTGTTATCTATAATCAACTTTGTTTTCTTTTTAAATACTTTGGGAAAAAGACGGCACCAACCTACCGAGTTAAAAGAACTTGTGTTTTAAAATTTTATTGAACAACAATTAATAAATTGTTTATCATCAAACTTAGTATTCATAATCTAAATAATATTGTTCTCTGAAAAGAAATATCATTTTATGTATTACCTGTAATAATACAGAAGTAAAAGATTGTTTTATAATTGTAACCCTTGTCGACCATCTTATTTTAATAAGATTTAATTGTAAAGTAGAGTTATTGTGAGGGTTGTAGTACCTCTTTCAATACTCATGTCTAAAAGTGGTACAGTAGAACCTCTCTTAACCGGCCTCGGATCAACCGGCCTATCCGATGGAACAACAGAGTTTTTTTTCTCTTACAGATCATATTACTGTAACTGGCCAAAGTCTCAAACATTGTTTGTTTGACGGACATTTCCCGGAAAATAAAGCTGGGTGACGCAACTTTAGGTGTTAAAATGTATTGTGTTAGTGTTGCGGCAGGCAGAACAGGGGAGGGGGAGCATGAGTTTGATTCCCCTATTGCTTTCTTGGCAACTGTATTTGTTTCTTTTTCTTTGTCTGTTGCTTTGTGGGAGCAAAATATGTAATATTTGTAATATACAGTATTGCGTAATATGTAGAGCAGCAAAAAGATTCAAACGCATTAGACGTGATGAACGTGTACGAAAATGGAAAGACTTGGCTTTAAACAAATCTTTGAAAGTTAAAGAACAGAAAAAAATACTGTAACTGATTTTTTTAAATAATGGTACAGTATTTATAAATTCAGTTTTCAAAGTTTAAGTAAGTTTAAAATGTTTAATTTGTTGGTGTTTGTTTATGTATGTATATACATACGATAAAATGAGTTGCAATAACATCTTATTTGCTTGTTTATTTATGAAATATGTAGGTTTTTTTTTGAACAAAAATCTATTTTTTACGGGAACCTTGGATCAACCGGCCAGGGTCTCGGTCCCGACCAGACCGGTTATTGTAATACTGTAGTGTATTATTAACTTAATTTTCCACGGTTAGGGAGAAGGAATCTAAAGTATTGTTAAGCAATTCAAACACATGTTTTAATAATTTCACCATTAGTAGGGTGAAGGGTATTTTTTGTAATTATTTTCGCACACGGTATAGAAGAAAACATTTTAAAAACACTTTATTTGCATTTTTTAGTTTGTGTTGTTTGCACACTACAGCAGAGTTTTTGTGAAGTGAGTCAGTGCAGTCAAGGTCATTTACAGGCCTCCCAGCCCCTTCACCCACACTCTCATTCTTCAACCTAGCGCCAATATACAAAATTACAATAAGAAGAAATCCAGAACTATAAACAGAGCTGGGATGTCACAAAACTTGAATAGGTAGCTAAATAGCAACTGAAATGAGAGAAAACACTACCACTAGGCACAACAGACACAAAGAATTACAGAGACCAAGACAACAAAGCTTTTTAGGATCCTGGTTTGGGCTCAAAGGGCTATGGGTATTATAGCCATACCACCATCCTGGCGATGTATGTCATTATTTAAGTGAAAATACTTACATTCAGCAAAATCTTCAGGATTCACATATATTGCCAAGATGATGGAATTGCAATAGGTATCCCACTAAGTCTTAATTTTGATAATATTTTCATTGAAGAATTTGAAAAGAATGCAATTGATTCTTCCAAATAATGATTGGTATCGTACACACGATTTCTGGGGGGGGGGACAACAAATAAAAGGCTTACCGAACTTGAGGTTGCGGCCTCAGTGTTTCTAAATAAAAGGCTATTTAATTGTTTTGTTTATAACCTAATTTTAATTTTAATTAGCCGATGCTTTAAATCATTAAGAGAAATACAATTTTAGTTTGTGGAAACCAATCATAAATTCAAAAAAAAATATAAAACTATTTAATTTATAAGTGCAAAATAAAAAGATAAAAACAGTTCTAGTGCCTAGTTATCAAATGAACTTGATTTATCTTAGTTATTACAAATAAGTTTTAAAACATTATTTACATTTGAAAACCTAAATTGTTTCCAAATTTGTGACTTAATTTGTTTAAAAAAATAAGTCCTCTTTCCTTTTCTTTGTTTTGCAAATCTTTCCACCACATCTTCAGGGCAACATACATTTTTCTGTGTATGTTCAGCACAGCCAATCCCTTCAGGCTGGTATCATAGTAGAAAAAAACATTCTGGTTATGCAGATGTCACTGGTAGAACACAAAGTACTTCAAGAGTCTTTTTCCATTTCTAAATATCCTGCAGCGAAGCTAAAGCTGTTTCAGGAACATTTTTAGTAGTTTTATCTTTCCACATTTTTGTTTCTTTACCTGAAATGAAAAGGCAACAACTTTATTGTAACATATTAATATGCCTATAGTAATGAATTGAAGTACTTAATAGATTTTAATATAATATATTTAACAAATAAATAAGAATTCAATATCCTTGATTCTATCTACTATGGATATTTACATGTTTTATTGTATTTAAAATTTTAGTAAACCTTTTTATTGTAATATTTAATGTTATAATTTTAACCCTCCAAGTGATTTTAACTGTATTACTTTACAGAGCTATTGGTTTTTCGGTAATCAGACATGTTTTTAAAATTAGTTCTAAAATACTAAAAATGGCTGAAATATCACATATTATAAAATATATTATTTTGTTCAGAAAGAATTACAGAATAACGTAATGTAACAGCTTAATGATTACAAAACAAGAATACAAAATATATATATATATTTTTTTAAACTTTTAGGTACCTACTATAGAATTTTACTAAACTGAATAATCAAAATTTCAAAATATACAAAATGTGCACAATTTAGTTTCAAACACAAAAATGTAAAATAGTAGTAAAATATTTCTTTGAATAAGTACATAGAGAAGAAAATTGTCACCATATGTTACATAAAAAAAACCTTGGAACATTGAAAAAGTCACATCGTTCAAGACTGTGTCAATATCACTTATCAGAACTATCACTTAGTGAATCCAGTAAACAATTCCTAATTTCACTGGAACTGGTAAGTTCACTCATTGTTAAATAATCAGAAATAATAGGCCTACTGTGAAATAAACAGAAAATAACACACACAACAAACTAGAAAACAAATACATAACATCAATAAACTACTGCACATTAACTGAGATTATACAACAAACTTACAGCTGACTAACAGATGATTATATACATATTTTTTCACAGATGGTAGCCCCATACTATGCAATGTGTTCAGAGGACATTCTACTTTGATACTATATAAAATAAAGCTGACTATCAATATTTGTAGTAATGATTTTCATAAGTATCCCACTCCGCGGCGTTAGCACTTTACAAGCCTCAGAACATATCGTGGAGCGCAACGTTAGCATCTGGAGGGATAAATAACATTAAATGTTACAATAAAAATGTTTACTAAAATTTTTCACAAGAAATTCATATTTATGAATTTTTGTACATTTTATAAAAAGTACAAAAAGCTTAAATTTAAATGACAAGAGTTTCTACCTTTTGACTAATTCAAAGTCACTTTTTAAAATGTCAGGATACTGAATGGTTCCTCAGATTTTTAATGTCTTCTGTAACTATGATCCATTTTATTCTCTGAGCTGAAAGGTAAAGGATAAATCACATTACAATTTTAAAAAGGCAGTTTGTACATGGAGAAAAATTTTAGTAATTTAAATTAAATTATATGATAACCATTCTACTTCAAAATTTTTAAATACATAGTAATAATTTGGAGGCGGAATTAGCTATTATTCATGACAGTCGAAGGATGGAGAGGAGTTGGAAGAAATCATTATGTTTTTATGTTTTGGAAAAACTCTCTCGCTTATCAATCATACTCTCCTTCTCAGTCCCCTCACCTCTTTCTCCTTGGTTCCATTTGATCGTACTTCACATTTAATGTTTAGACAGAACAGACGTACCTGCCTTCTATGGAAAATCAAATAAAAAAAACACTTACACAGGCATAAATACGTACGTACAAGTATAGAAAAAAAAAAAATTACAAATAAAAAGAAACTATAACTTAACAACATTCTCTCAAACAATATATATACATATTGTTACATTACCTTCTGTAAAGTAATTGTTGTTAACAACAAAAGCAAATGTATAAATTAAATGCTACAATAGTACTGCAATAATACACACACATAAACACAATAATCCACAAAATTCTCTAGAGTTGAATCTTATATATAAGACAATATCATGAAATTCCTTTTTTCATAATATATTAAAACTGTACTTTTTCTTTATTCAAACTTATCTAGTACTTCTTTGTTGCCTTGATGTTAGTACTAGTAGCACACGTATTATATCAATATCTTCGGAAATTGTAACAAGTCAAACTGAAAATACCGATATAGTTAACCAAGAAAATCCTTCTCCTGAATTTTGAATCAATCAAACCCCGATAATTTTTCCATGTGACACTGCACCGGATTTAGGCTTACCAAAGAGTGATATTGAATTCCCAAATGTTGCAACTGGTTGAGAAGAAATTTAGGATTATGATTATTCATATGAACCATCAATAGTTGAAGGAGAACCTAGGCTCTGATGTAGCTTTGTGAGACTCCAATTTCATTTTCTTTTAAATACAGTTCCAATTTTTGTCAAAGAACTAGAATATAATGAAAAAGTGAAAAGGAATTGGCTTTTATACTAACCATCAACTGGTAGTTTTTTTTATGCAAACTCTTTGGTTCCATTTCAATGGCGTCAGATACATTTTGTTTAGGGGTAATAATGACTGGAAATATTCAGGTCAAAGCATATCTCATCATGAAATAAGTTAAGGTCATCGCTATTCTATATCTGTTGAATCAACCCCTGATGTTTCTCACATGGAACAACTCACGTTCATTGTTCGCTATGTCAAAAACAAGACCTGAAAAATTCTTAAATCATATACCAATAATTCAAAGGCACACATCTGATACGCTCTTTAATGAAGTGACAAGCACTCTTGTTGAACATGATATTCCAATTTCAGATTGTTGTGGATAGTCTTGTGATTAACACTTCCAATATCAGCGGAAGATACAATGGTCTTCAAGCTAAGAGTAAATCCAATGATTCACTCACATTCGTCACATCTTTTTTATGAACATTTTGTATGATGGCAACAGATTTTTTCGCCTGAAACATGTCAATGCCCCTTGCCTGAACATGGTTTGTAAATACCTTGTCACTGGTAACATGAGACAACTTATTTACGGTGGGACGCTGCCATCGTTACAAAGTACACTTTTTCTTTTTTTTTTTTAATGGGCTAGAGGAGTTCAAGGCCTCTCCAAAACTGTAACCCACTAGGATTTATTTTGGTAAGATTTTCCCTTTAATGATCATCCTAGGTCTCTTATAAAACCAAGGAGGGTCTTCGGATCAACACAACATACCTCTTCTGGGCTGTCAAAAGCACTTCCGAGTTCCATGAATTTCCTGCTTGCGAGAGCCTTGCAGTCACACAGCAGGTGTTGAGCCGATTTAATCCCAAGGAAAAAGAATCGACAAAAGTCTTCCAAAACCAACCCCATTTTGTTGAGGTACTACTTGGCTGGGCAGTGAGAAGTAAGGATTCCTACAATCCGTCTAAGATTGTTTCTGTCCAACAATAGAAGCTTTTGAGTTTTCAACTTAGAGAGGCAGATGAACATTTTGGCCTGCTAAGTCTGTCCAGACTTCAACATCATTTCTTAGATGGCTCGTGGGCCTCTCACAGAAAGGATCTGGGCCAGTGAAGGGCTTTTTGGCCCCAGCTCTTGCAAGGAGATCTGCTGCTTCATTTTCCTCTATGTCATGGCCCAACACAATTTAAGAGTAACTTCATTGAGTCTAGCCATTTCATTCACTGCTTTAAAACAGTCCCAAACTACCCTTGATTCAAAGGTGAATGATTCTAGCGCCTTTAAGGCAGCTTGACTATCAGAAAGGATATCAATTCTAGCTCCTTAATTCCTCTTTTGAGGATTACAGGTCACATAGATCAATCGAAATGGGTGGTCATAAGCTGCACCTAGGATCATAAACTCCTGCTGGTCATTTTGGAGCCATCCATATACCATTCTTGGGTGTTTTTACCTGATCCTGGTCCAGCACTTCCTGCCTCCTGGAGACTATCTCTTAACCGTGAAAGTATGGTCAAAATTTAGTGTCCTCATCACATCCGACACTCTAAAGTCCACCTTGAGCTCCTGAAGGTCTTGCAATGCAGTCAGGTGTCCCACCAAATCAACTTGTTTGTAATTATGAGTCCTCATCAACCTAAACGAAGACTTGAATGTGCAGAGGAGGCAGGTTGAGAAGCGCCTCCATAGCTGATGTGGAGCAGGAGCGCATAGCCCTACAAATTCCTAGGCACGCTTAGAGGTGTGTCGAAAGTACTGTAATCGGTATTTTGTATTCGTTACTTAGCAGAAACACAAAGTAATCACTACTAACTGCTTGAAGTAATGATTATGGCTACTTTATTACTCTGGTGCAGGGTATACTGTAGACTTGTGAATATGAGTCCAGTCCACTGAGTCCAAGACTTTAGATAAGGCATGCGCCACAGCCGGTAACGGTGGAATTGGAATGGAAATGGATATAACGATTTAGTTAGTAATAAAGAAAGGAACAAAGTCCAGACAGCGCCTGTGCCATGCTGCCGTCGTCCAAAGTTTACTAGTCTGGTAAAGATGAGAATGAAATGAAATGTAACCATGTAATAATTAAAGGAATGTATAAAATAAAAGTTGGCCTAACAAGTCAAGTGAAAGTAGCACCATTTTTATTCATCGTATATTTCAAGCGTTTTATTATTGTTGTTTAAATTTAGTTTAATAAGGTAATGTGATTTTTAGTAATATCAAGTAAATTATGTGTGATTTTATTTATTGTTGTTTTAATCATAGTAATTACTGATTTGTTCAGTATTATTAATAAAAGTAGTGTTTTATAGCATCCAGTAACATTCAAAATAACTTAACCTTATTAATAGTGCTTTACGGTATATATTAAAATTTTTAATTTTTTTATGAATATGAATACTGTGAATGATTACTTCTTAAAAGTGTCATTTCATTTTAGTAATGGTTTTCAAAAGTAATGGTCTTGAGTAATGGTTTGCAAAGTAATCGGAATCAGTATTTTTAATCAATACTTCAATGTAGCCGTAATCGTTGTAACAAATACAGTAGAGTAATTACTTAGCCCACCTGTAGGCACGCTAGCCTCTGTAGCTTTTTTTTTACTCTAGTGTGCTTGACCTTCTGCTATTACACCAAAGCCGCATATGTGATAATGGTAGTGTACAACCATGCAGCCATTTTGTGGGAATTAGCCCCATGTGTTACCATAGAGCTGATTACTAGCCCAGATCACTTTTTTTTAGAACTATGACCATCTGAGCATTCCAGAGATGTCCTCAATCAAGGATTAATCCAAGATACTTAGCCTTCCCCAAAAGCTTCAGTCGGTCCCCATCAATAGTGGGCAGTTCTATCTTCTGATGAAGGGGACAAGTAAAGTTTTAGCTGGGTTGATGATATACTCAGGCCCTGCCCCTGACACCAGTTTCAGACCAACTCAAGAGCCTTTTGCTTGAGCATCCCTACCTGGACATTTGAAAAGTTTCAACGAGTTGATAGCCCACCTGACCTTATTAGGCGAGAAGATGAAGAGCGAGGCATTGCTGAATGATCCCCGTCTTACCCATGAGAAGCCAGGATCAATATGCACGCAGTATGCGAAGCATCAGCATAATTGCCAGGAAAATGGGTATCTAAGAGAAGCGCTAAGGACCCCCTGCCTGTGTTTATGGTCGAACAGCGATGGCTCATTACTAACGTGCCAATTCCTAATCTTATCAATAATATGACTGTGTGGTTGACAATGTGAGGTCTATTGCCTCCCGTTTGTTCCCACTAACATTATAGGTAAAATCATTACCATGATGTCAGTACCTCCTGGAAAGTAGAAGTAGGTTGAGGTCACAATAGCCCCCCTGGATACGTATAAAAGTAGTTGATTATGCATACTAATTAGTGCAATTCAACTTTGTTGAAATTGAGCACGGTTTGATAATTTTGAATAAAATGTCAACTAATTTTGTTTAGACAAAAAAAAGGTACGTTGGCTACATGTACGAAAGTCCAGACCAAGAAAAACCTGTGTACGATGCAAAAGGAATTGAAACTGTGAGACGTGATGGCTGTCCAGCTGTAGCTAAGGTATTCATTTTGAAATAAAAATGTTTGTATTTTTGCTTTAAAATTGTAACTCAAATGTTTAAGAGTTCATGAAACCTGCGATAGCAGTGGTAAACATTATGCATAAGATTTTCTTCATTTGACGTTATAGTAATTAGAATGTTTCTTGTAATTCATGTTATTTGTTTAAACACAGTATTATTAAGCTACATTGGTCCAGAAGTTGTGTGTACAATGAGCCGGTCAGATTATAAGTAAATGAATGTATGTTTTGAGATATATGATGTTTTATAAAATCCCTAAAAAAATCAAGACTAAAGATATAATTTTAATGCATGAATTGCTGTATATAAATAAATATATAGTTAGACTCTATAACTTATATCTTGCGAAATTTAATATAGAACCTAAAAACAAGGGCTAAGTGACTTTTGAGTAGGAATTTTATGTGCTGTACCTAGTGACTAATGACGTCCTTCACTTCAATCTAAATATAACACTGCGTAAGAGTAACAAATCTGGACTTAAAATTTATTTTATGACATCAGTCTGACTGGCTCGTATATGAAATTGTATTTTATAGGTACTTCAAAAATAGACAGCTCTTGCTAAACAGCTATAATCTCGCTAAGATCTGTGCCTTAAAACTATCAAAAGCTGCAGCTGAACACATTTTTTATAAAATACAGCAATCCCTCACTATTCGCGGGGGATAGGTTCTGAAAAATTGCAGCGAATAACAAAACCGCGAATAGCGAAAACCAAATCTTTATGGGAAAAGAGAGGTTATGTGACATAGAAAATTTGAAAACATTATGTACTAATACCTATAGTTAATTTACATAAGATATAGGCAGTCCTTGTTATACGCGGTTTCACTTTACGTGATTGCGCTTTTACGTGGTAAAAAAAGTCCTTGAAAAGTTTAGTATTTGAGCTGAGTTGTTTGGAGTGTAGACTATAGTTGATAATTTTATAAGTTATTGGCATGTTGTTTGTCATCTCACTCTTCCCTCAAGGTCAGTGCTCTCAACGGTACCTCTACCCACCCTTACTTGCTCTGTCATTGTCTGGGTTTATCTATTTTTAGAACTTAGTCACATCAAGCTAATATTCGCTATCAGTCGCGATAATATTGATGAGTGATATTCTAAAACGTAGTAAAAAACTGAATTTAAAAAAAAATATTTTACACATATTAATTAATTTGAATTAATTCTTTTAAATTAATTTGACTTACTGTACACTAAATTTATGTCTCCAACTAAATCACTGTACAGTACAGTATGCCATTGACCTTATTCTGCACAAGTCCACTTGTATTCACACAGAGGTGTGTTGTAGGGAAATCCCATCTTGTATGCTTTGTGAGTGTTTCGCCAACGTGGTATTTATCAGGGCTGTGCGAATCCAGAAATTCTAGATCGAATCCGAATCCGAATAATATTTTTTCAGTCATTTCGTATCCGAATCAAATCCGAATAATATTTTTAGGCAAATTACGAGTCCGAATCCCAAGCCTACGAATCCAAATCTCAAATCTATGAATTCAAATCGAATCCGAATCCTCTAAAGTTTGTTGAATTGATACCAAATATTAAAAAATTATACATTTTAAAAGGTGTTTATAAAAATTATTATTTATTCGACTGTGAGCAGCTTATTTTGAAATTAAATTATATTGAAAACTAACATTGAATCCAAGTCCAACTTCTTTTTATTGGGAATTTAACACAATCAAATACAGCCCACCTACTAACTAACTGGTATCATAATTTAGTTAATAATTATTATTAAGTGAATAACATAATACAAATTTAATAGGCTAATTAAATCAGGTAATGTCAAAAATTAAAAAATCAAACTGCAACACCTATAGGCTGCAGTAAAACATTTAATTCACAGCAGCCTAACATGTTGCCACATTCTCTGTTCAAAACCGTTAATTACTTTTTTCTCATTCATACTGTTTTATCCTTGAAAAATTTTCGAATCTTTTCAGTCACTACTCGATCTTTCGAACCGAATCTGGATTAGCGGATTCGTTTTCGAATACGAATCCGAATATTTCTGCATGGCGGATTCGACTATCGAATCCGAATCGAATCCAGAGATGGATTCGGATTCGAATCTATTTTCGAACTATTTGCACAGCCCTGGTATTTATACAATGTTATTAAATTCGTACAATAATAATTTTACAGTGACATACACTGTAATAATTTACGAAGTTTGCATGTACTTTATTGCTATATATTACAGTAATTTTTCTTTTTTAGTGACCACGAATAATCAAAACCGCAAATACCAAGCCCGCGAATGTCGAGGGATTACTGTATATTGATTTTTGAAATTGCAATTTAATAATGTTTTTAAAGTTTTTAGCTATACAAGTGTAATAGTTTAAACTTATCATGCTATTTAATATTTAGAGATACATTTCAGTTAAAATGGAACAGAATTTCTCTTCAGTTAAAATGAAACTATTACACTTGTATTAATAAAACAAAAGGAATATTAAAGATGGTAAGTCCTAAATCTAATAAAAAAAAATTAATACTCTGGCATTTGGAAAAATTTACCATAATAACTAAGATGACAGAATAGTAGTACTATAATAGGATAGGAAATAAACTTTATAATTCAAAGACGAGAACATAAACAAACTAAAAAGTTTTCACAAAGGTTAAAAACGACAAGTAGGGGTTGAATTCCTTAATGGTTAGCATCCTTTACTTCACTGCCATAAAACCCTTTTAATTAAACACTTTCATTTATGTACAATTAGAGCGTCTCTTGCTGCCAAAAATACTTTTGGTTCAATAAAATATTTTGAATAAGAATTAAAACTATTCTGTATATGTAGATACAACTGTTTGGAATTCTTTTTATACAAATTACACTAAACCTACATCATATAATAGCTATGAAGCACGAATTCCAAACATTGTTTACAGCAAACAATTTGAGAAAGATAATATTTCCTTTTAAAACCAATATTCCAGCCTATTTTAGTACTACTTTTTCAGATCTTGGCATGTTTTTATCAGATGTAAGTTAAATAAATACAAGCTTTGGAGATGTGGTGTACTTAGATACCTAAACTGTGTGACGTTTTCATAATGTATTGAAATATGAACAAAGTGGAATGTAAAACTTGTTCTTGTATTATATATTTTAGGTACTGGAGAAATCTTTAAGACTTTTATTTGAAACCAAAGACTTAAGTTTGGTTAGAAAATATGTCACACATCAATTCTCCAAAATAATATTAGGCCGAATGAGTATTCAGGAGTTGACATTTGCTAGAGAGTACCGTGGAGCAGCAGGATATAAACCAGGAGCATGTGTTCCTGCTTTGGAACTTGCAAAGTAAATACATATTGTGTACTAATAGTTAGTGAATTCAAATAACCATTTTTATAAGCAAAGTAAATACATATTGTGTACTAATAGTTAGTGAATTTAAATAACCATTTTTATAAGTATGTTTCTCTCGTAGCCTGACAAATTTAAATACAATTTTGTAATATGTCAACATTTGTATTTTTACTTTTAAACTTATTATATCATTAACAATATTTTATTTTTATATTTATGGGTTTTAGTTTAATGTACAGTGTTGTGCAAATTAATGCACTACTTATGGGAATCTGTTACTCCTTTGCACACTATTCAATTAGTGTAACAGCCAGTCAAAAAATATTTACTGGGTATTTTTCAGTAGGGGTTGTCCCAACTGATAATGGAATGAAGAGTACAGAAAAATACCTCATTATTTTGAAAAAAACAGAGTTCTGTCACTAGTTCAATATAAAATTTACATTTTCTAGAACCATCATCCTTTCTGTCATCTTTCAAAATTGTCAAAAAAAAAGTTAATCAGTAACAACAATATCCTTTTCCTGGACCAGCAAGTTAACTCGTCTGATCTCAATCCCAGACAATTGAATGGCAATAATAATATGGAAGAAGAAATTGAGGAAATTAGATTGCTCAACCAAAGAGAAAAAATATCAATAGTGGAATTTGTGAATGATTTCGGGTTGGCAAAATTAAAGGTGTCTGTATAAACATAGTCCAATATAAGATTAAAGTGAACACATTTCATACAAGAAAATTGTAAACAATATAAAATAATAATTAAGTACAATAAAATCAATTGTGGAAATTACAATTGATTACGTTAATTTACACAACACTGTACACAATATAAAGATAAATCTATATTGAATTTCAGTATGTTAACATTTCCAGTATTCTAATATGTTGAAACAACTCTAAAAAGTCCGTATTTATTTGCTAAATCTCACATAAGTCAAACTAATGCTCTCAGTCCAACCTATTTTGTAGCATTTGGTGAAGTTGTAAAGGTTTACAATCAGTAATTTATATTCATTTAACAGTTTTATGAGGAGAAAACTATACTTTTTGTTTGATGTACTCATTACTTTGCACAAGTTTTCTGATTACAGTTGATTGTCAGCATTAGTTGTTACATGTTGATTTCTTTTTAATAATTATATTTTTGTTGCAATCAATCAGTTTGATATCTATGTACTTTTTCTTTGTTTTCATGTAATAGAAATCAATTGTGATGGATGTATTATTTGTAACAGGCAATGGAAAGCGATAGATCCAAGAGCTGAACCACGAGTAGGAGAACGTGTTCCACACGTAGTAGTTGCAGGACCCCCAGGATTGCCTTTAATTCGTCTAGTTCGCAGTCCTTCCACATTGTTACTAGATTCTAGTCTAAAAATAAATTCAGAGTATTACATTACTCGAGTCATAATACCTCCTTTAGACAGGTGTTTTTCTCTTCTTGGAGCAACAGTTCCTTCATGGTAAGTGTAGTATTTTTATTTGAGCAAAATTATAAATGTGGATGCAAGGTGTATTTTCCTTCTCAAATTATTTTGGGTAAACTTTTAATTAAGGACATCGTAACAAAGGCATGCCTTTCTTGCAATCAAATACTACTACACCCAGTTTTGTCAAAAGGGTTATATTGGTTTAGCACAATTTAAAGACAGTAGCCTATTCCTAATTCTGGATACATTTTAATATTCAACTATTCTACTTTTAGTTTGGTTGCTACCATATTACAATCATGCAACTATTTTTTATACACATTGTTCCAGGGACGTCGCTATGGGGGGGGCGTCACCCCCCCCAATAATTCTAAAATCCAAAAAGTTGGGAAATTTGAGATTTTGACAAAAAGTTGGAATTTTGATACTGGGAATTATTTGCAAGCAAAAACTCCAACTTTGGGTTTCAAAAGTTTTTGTTGTTAATTATCAACATTCACAAATATCAAGCAAGTTATAACTTCCAATCCAAAAATGTTGGTTTTTGTAGGTTCTACTTGTTTCAAAGTGTAGACTACCTGAAATCACTAACAATAAACTGCCACCCAAACCTTCTTGACCGTTATTTTATTGTAGTCATTAGTCAATGTCAAATTTAGTTCTTAGAATCCACATCTGTTATTGTCATTTCGGCACTTGCCTAGTTGCCTACCCATACCCAACCCTCCCTCTCAGTTCTGGTCTAGTTGTCTAGTTTGTTTACTTCTCTGTGCTCTTCCACTTGGCACTTGTGATGACAGTTTTTGTGATTTTGTTTACTTTTATGTTACGTGTTACCAAGAATAGCGTCGGTTACTACAATATTAGTTCAAGACATTCGCTTGTATGTAAGTATAAAACTTGTAGTAGGTAGTTGTAGTTTAACACATACCGTACATAAGAAACCTTCACTTCGAACAGATTTGTGAGACTTTTGCGCTTAGAGAAAACATAGTAGAAATATAATATATCTTTACAATATAATATTTTGAGATTTTGCCCCGAGATGGCTCCTCAGCCTTATATTTGTTAGTTTATAAATCCATTCAAAAACGTTTTCGCCTATGGTTTTAGACATTGATGGCTGAGGCTTAGGCCAAACAGCCTAAAGTAAAAAAAACTCGTAGACGCAATACGATAAAAGTTATATTCTTTTAAAACTCCCTGTTTCTATTAGAACCATTTCGAGCTAACACTAACAAGATACAATAACTTGTACAATGAGTTATAAGATTATAAATCACTGCATTCTGTTAAAAAAGACAATAAAGTAATAACTTAAAAATAAGATTTATTTTTAACTCTGGAATTTTATAGCCTACGGCCTACCTTGTTTTCGTGGTTGGTAACATTTACATAAAACCACCAATCTAATCATATTTATTACCTAAGTATAGGTTGAAAAAATGTGTTAGTAAAATAAGTCAATAATATTTATATCAAACAAATAAATAAACATTTATCATTCAAGTATTTATGTCCTGTATATGTTAGGCCTTAAATTACATTGATTTTAGCCTATCTTGATTTCAATTAAGGCCTAAAATTTAATATATTATATATACATACACCAAACACTTTTTTAACTCGATAAATGTGTATAAATATAAGGATTATAAAACTGTAGGCCTATTTGTTAAACATTTTTATTTATTTAAGTTATTATATATTTAAAGAAAGATACAAATATTATCTTTTAATTGCTTTTTATTTCATATTGGTTGATCAAATCATTCAGAAGTTATTAATATTATAGTGAACAAATAATTAATAATCAAATATGTTTATATGTTCTATGAAGATCTACGAATGTTTCCGAAATTATACGAATAGATATTTCTTCTTTAAATTTGTATAAACGATTATTGATGAAAAAGGTTGTATTTATATACAGTTTATAACCTCAAAGCTCAAAGCAAATCGTCTAAAGTATAATATCATATAGCCTATTAGTTCTATAACTCATATTTAAAAAAATCAACTTCACCAAAATTATAATGATTGAAGTTGTAAACATAACCCCAAAGTATAAACTATGCTGGGTTTTGTAATATTACAGATGATGGGTGAAATCAGCTGTTATATTATACAAGAAATTATAATGTTTGCAGTAGTTAACATAACCCCAATATATTATAATCTACGCTGGATTTTGTTTAAGTATTACATAATATGATCGGTGAAATCAGCTGTTACATTATATGTTACTCACGTACGTAGTAACGATAGCTAAGGTAAACTAATAAAATAAAACGTATTTAATTAACAACCATGTTTTTGAAGTTATACTTCATTAGGGGAGTTATAAAAAAATAATGAGAATTATCAAAATTCACATGTAGGCCTATGCGTGCGCACGTGACTTCCAATAGATGATTTTAAAATCCCGTTAGCTAGAAATATCATAATTATGTACTTGTATACACTATACACTCAATCAGTGAGAGGTTTCTCAACAAAAATGTTGCGTTTCCAATACACATTTGTATGTATTTCACTACTGAGAGGGTTATTCTTTTGTAGTTCAGTAGGTTTTATACAAATAAATATAAAGTATATTGTCAACAAATTATATTCTGCTTAATAATTATATACAGTAATTAGTGACAATGAGTATTGGTGAATATTATTGAAATCATTCCATAGTTGTGATTATGAATATTAGTGGTAAACATTTTGTTTGTAAATTGTTGAAGTTATACTTCTTTGTTCTTTGATATTGATGAGCATCGATATTCGATGTTTTCAAAATATATATATTTTGGTTTCGTTTCGATGTTTTTTCACATCGATGGTGTATGCGATTTTAATGTACTATATGACTGGCCTACTAGCCTAGATTAAACTTTAGAGTTATTTTTACAACTTCAATCAAAATAAACTTTGTATAATGTAGGCTATAATATAATACATGATTAGCTTTGAGAATATAAAATGAATGTATTTTGTATGAAATATATTTAACTAGGCAAAACTTAAAGAAGAACCCACTCATTTAACTTCGGAAACATTCGTACATCTTCGTGTAACATAAATTTATAAAATCATGACTCATTCTAATATACTAATTTAACTTACGCAGGAAACACTATTTCGACTAAATCTTGCGTTTTGTCGAGATAACAAATATTTTTTCTTGGTCAGTAACCATCTCCATTGAAATAAGATGTGTTTAAAGCCATCACTGAGCTCTTTACTCCAAAATAAATAGTAAGGTAGTTATTGGGTCCAATAGATTTTGCCGGAAATGTGGAAAAAAAAAATGAATACTTTTTTATGATTACCTAATGTTATTAATGGCTTGTAAAGGAGTTCAGACGCAAATTTGAATGAAAGGTCAAATCACCTAATTTTTTACCAAATAATTTGATTTTGAACAAAATTTAAAGTGGTTTAAAATTTTTAAGGGGACAAATACATGGTAGCTATGTCTACCGTTAGTATAGGACGGTCGTTTTTTTTCTCTTGATTGTCCGCATAACGACTGTAATGTATACATTCTCACTGTACCAATATACAAATTGTCAGAAATTATTTAACACTGATAGATAACTAAGTGTTGTTAAATTAAAAGCATAGTTTTGTTGCTATACTGTTTATTTCTCTGATGTATTTTAAATTTGCTGTTAATATGCGATTACTGTACATGTACAGTTAAAATATTTGCCCTAATACAAATCTGAAAACAGCTTATTTATAAAAAAAAATAATATGTGATGATTACTCATTGTTCTAATCACTAATTTACAACAATTTGTCTAGGTATGCAGAATTACCTAGGAAGCATTTTATTTGTCTACCATCAACTATAGCAATGGGGAGTAAGAAATCAACTATTTCACAGTATTTTGCAACAATGAATTGTGTTATATGTCAAAAATTAACGACTTTTGGAGTCTGCTCAGAGTGTCAAGAGCAACCTCAAAATCTAGCCGTTGCTTTGTCATCTAAACTTGTTTTGTGGGAGAGGCGTCTAAGACAAGTTACTAAGGCAAGTAACAAGATAACTCTTACTTAATTGAATTATTTCCCCATATTATAGTTAGATAAGACAATGTTTAGTATTGATTTTAATGGTTTACATGATCAATCAATGGTTCCTTATTATCATTCCTATAAAACATCAATAAGAGTGAGGCCGATTTGTTTGAGTTATAATCACTTTTCAAGCAGTGTTTAATATTCTGCCAAGGAATTTGCAAGTCAGATTCTAGATTTGGATATAAGGAAAGGCAAAAATTACATATCCATTGTTTTCAGTTGATGGGTTAGTTCAAAATTCTATAACAATTTCCTATACCTACATTCAATAAAACTGATTTTATAAAAATAAAATGTATTTATTTGAAAAGCTATGGTGCACAATAATGTATATTACAGGTTTTAACCTTTGTGTGTCATAAATACTTGTGTCAGAGATTTTTACATTATACAGCAGTTTTTACTAAATCGGACCAAGTTCTAAATGGAAAGATATAAAAATTCTGTGTAATTTTTTCAGAAATAACCATACACAAAATGCCTTAAACATTTGTTAAGTTAACTGGAAAATTTTATTCATAATTTGGTACTTAAAGTATAACATAAGTATCACAAATTCTGTAGTTTTTAAATGAAAACCGACTTGTCTTCAAGTGTAATATGATCAAATTACATAATTATCAAACATCTACACTATTCTACCCAGCTTCAAACTGTGCTTTTCAATCAACTTTTTTGTTGCTTTTTATATGAAAGTAATATAAAAAGTTATTAATTAAAAATAATGTTAATATTTATCCTTTTTTTATTAACCCTCGATGTAAACAGAGTGGTGTTATAAGTTTAATGTGTTTATCTGTGGTATCGTAGCTCCCAAACGGATGAACCGATTTTGATTCAGTTTTGTTTTTGGAAGGTGACTTGATCGAGAGTGTTCTTAGCTATGATTCATGAAAATCTGTTCAGCCGTTTGGGATTTTAAAAAATTTTCTGCTTATAAAAACCTGATGTTTTATGTCCAGTTATGTGAATCTTGCTGTGGTCGTTCTGAAGGTATTGAATGCATTTCATTAGACTGCCCTGTTATGTATCGAAGAGACCAATGCACCAAAGATATGAACCAAGCTGACTTTGTGAGACAGCTACAGTGTGAATATTTAACTTTCTAATATATATGTGTACACATAATTTTCTGGAGTTACAATTTATTTTTCATAATAACATACACTACTTAAATGTTTTTCTAACCCAAACATAAGTAATATCACCATATTTTTTTCTAATTTTAAATTGGATAATGTAATAGAAATAATCACTACAATAAAAGTACAAAAGAAATTAAAAAGTGGGAACTTCAGATATTAAGAAGTTACTGCAGTGTTTTTCCATTGAATGTTCTCATAGAGATGTATGTATATTTTTGATGATGTAAATTATTTGTAAAAAAGAATATTTTTAAACTTTATTTTATGTCTCTTTGAAATATTAATAATGAAATATTTCTAAAATAATTATTTTGTTGTCATCTCGTTTATAATTAGAAAGTTTGACAATCAAAAATTTTAGACTTATGAAAAAATATTATAACAGGAAATTTAAAAATGGGTTCTTTTAAAATTTGTATTTCAAACAATTTTGCTTAAACAATATTTCTTCAATTCCAAAAAAAAAAAATCATGGTCAAACAGAAATATTGCTTTAGAATTATTAACAGTAGTAATTTTCTATTGTCTATATTTGTATTAGTATTAATAATCATTTATATATTATGTATGATAATGTAATTGTTTTAAACAGCTGTTATGCTACATGTTTATATTTTTAAGTAGTAATTGTTTTGTTATTATATTTATAGTGTAAAATCAAATATTTTATAATAATTTTGCTTTGTTATCCATCGTATTGTAATTAATTTGTATGGAATAATTTTAAAATTCATATTATTTAAAACATTAAACAAATTTAGTTAATGTTAGTATATATGTTGAAAATATACAATGTATAATTTAATAAAACAGTATATTAATCTACTTGTAACATTTTTGAAATTTGAATTGAAGAGATGACTAATCATTTGTACCATTTGATCCTAAACATTCTTAGCACAAGGATTTTGTAAGTGATTTTAAAATGCTTATTTGTATATACAGAGTTGGGAAAGTTAGTCTAATAAAGTAACTGATAGAAGTTAGAGTTAGTCGGTCAAAAAAATAACTGAGTAGAGTTATAAGTTAGCCAGGAAAAATCCTAACTGAATAAAGTTAAAAGTTAGTCAGCAAAAAAGTAACTGATTAAAGTTAGAAGTAGTCTCCAAAAAAAGTAACTAAATAAAGTTATAAGTTAGTCGGTTTTTTATTTACTTCAACTAGAAAAAGTAAAAAAATTACATATTGTTATGTTATTTTTAATATTTCCCAGGCATTGTTTAGAATGTTTGTGTCAGGTGAATCATTTGTTTTTATTTGCAAATTAAAAAAAAAACGAAACATCTACAAAATGTGCAAAGTACAGTAACATATAAATTATTTTTTAGACCAAACAACGGTAACTAGAAATTGCAAAACATTAATTTATATAGGCTAGTAGTAAATAACATGTAGACTACTATAAGAAAATAATAACTTATTTACTCCCAAACAAACACTTATAATTTATAAAAGATATAATATTTTAAATTTATAAGGGCCTAGATAAAATTTTAAACTAAGAAAATATAATAGGTAGGCCTTTATGTAGATTTTCTATAATTTATTTCTACTCATATTCCATTAATAATGTATATATATAGGCTATATTAGAAATATATAATAATAAATATATAAGAAACCACGACTTTAAAAAATATTTTATAAGATCAGAGATCTCTATAAATTGGTTTAAAGACTTTTCAAACCCTCTACATCATAAAAAAAAGTCAACACTAAATAGTTTGACATTTATTTACGTGTTCTATTTCTATAATAGTAAAGTTACCTAACGCCATAAAGTTGTAAGTATTAACTATTTATTTAAAAGTATTAAATTGCGCCCTTAAATTGGAAGCCGATGTAACAGATGCTTTAACTTGCTTGTTCTTCGGCAAACATAAAAGACACTTGAACATAACATTGTTACTGTTGCTGTCCCGGTTAATTTGAGTAAACAGTTTACTCAAATTTGGTCACAAAACTTCACTCATTTTAACAAATTAAACTATAGGCCTACTACTAAACAATCTATAACTATCTAAACTTTAAACTATATAAACAAAATTTTAATTAAACTATAAACAACACGCCAGCACTACAAACAGTTTTAGAAAACAGTAAACAATTTCCACTCCACTTGGGCAATTAATTGTACAAGAATCGAAAGTACAAAAAGTAAGTTAGTACCACGGCGACAACTGGTCTACTGATTGTGCATCTCAACCCCTCTCAAAAACCAAAGTACACATAGCTGATGCGCCGAGTGATCTATAAGTAAAAAGAGAAAGTGTGCTCGTGATTGTTTGTGACAAAGTCAACAACCCCGCCCCCTTCCCCCAACATTCTAGTCTAGTCCCTTGTCCCTTCTTTTCCAGCCCCTCGCACAACCTTGAGCTGAGCGCACTTTCCTTATCGCTATTCCGAGAAATCGTAACGGGCCAACTCCGACTAAACAAACCCATTGTTCGAGTTTCTGCTGCTTGGTGGAAGAAATGGTCCTTTTCAAAATATCCCTTTGCTTGTAAATCTAACTCGTTAGAATTTCTTTTCGTTACTCATTTTTCTAACTAGTTACAGTTAGAAGTTAATGCTAAAAAAAACTAACGAGTAGAGTTATAAGTTAGTAAAAAAACTAACTAGTTACTCTATTCGTTAGTCCCAACTCTGTGTATATATTAAGGCATATAATGTTAAGTTCCTAGACCAGCATGAAAACTAATCTCAAATAGGCTATGATGATTTTAGAAATAATTTTTAACTTCTCAAAGGCTACAAAATTAATTTAAAGTACTTTCACCTTATTCCCAGTCCTTTCCAAATTTTTGTAACTCTTGTCTATTTTCTTACTATATTTTAAAGATTGTTACAATTATAAATTTGAAGCATTTGATTGCTGTGAAAACATTATACAAATAATGTAGACTAGCTCACCCGTACAAAAATTTCGCAAGTTAGGAGTACTTACCTGATTTAATACGCTGATTTAATTCAGTTAGTTACATTTATTTATTTACGTTGGTTTATAAACAACAGTTTATATCGCTTTACATTGATTTAATTTGTTTTATTTGCGTGATAGATTTCACTTGCACATAGAATGTAAACCATCTAACAGCTATCATGTTAGTTAAACTAATTATTAATAGATGGCGCCTTTCATTAAGAACCATATGAACTTTCAGATGAAAGTTTTTTAGTCAATTTTTATAGCAAAAACAATAATTTTAACCTGTTTGTCTATTTTTTGTCAATAGCGGGAGACATAAGCTTAAAATTATGTTTGAATATTAATTTTTATGAAGAATTAAGGTAGATATGGCATTGCCATAAAAAAACACTTTTGAGAAATAATATATAAGGATGGTAGTTTTAGAAATGTTGCTCTCCATTTGAATTCTTCTGATTTTAAAATCTATAATTTTTAATTTTTTAAAATTTAGGTAGAACCTTATTTCTTTGTTTGGCTTAACTTCTTAGTGTCATCAAGATTCAAGATCAAGATTTTTTTATTCCACACATTTTTTACAAATACAAGTTACAGAATGACAACTAAACCAAAAATAAAAAAACAAAAATATATATAATACATATAACCATCCTTGTTTAGCTTAGTAACTAAAACATTAAGATTAAATTACAATAAGAACGGCTAATACATACTTAAAGTATACATACATCAGTACTTAAAGTTTTGCTAGAAGCGTGAAAACTCAAGTCAATAAATTTTTATGCAAATATGAACGACTTCATAAATCCAACTCTCTTAATGCAGTAAAGCATGATTCCAAGGATAAATAAAACAACAGTTTTTTGCAGCCTAAAATATATTTTCTTAAAAAGAAGATCGAGATCTGCTTGATGAAGTTTCCTCATGAGCTTTAACCGCCAGTGTTGACTTGGGTCCTGTATTCCATACATTTCCTGCATCATCTTCTACAGCAGCTTCTACTACCACTTGGTGTTGTCCACCACTACTAAGTGCAAGGAGAAACTGACCTGTGAAGAAATCTCGATGAGGTGTCACACTCTGTCGCAAAAACACTCCCGTTTCTGAGTTCTAAGAACAATATTTATATTTGTCATAACATTGGGATCACAAGAATAGGTCAACAGAGTAATAAATGTATCATGTATTAAGTAAACAAAACTTCATACAAAGTTTTTGAGATACCTATATAGCTATATATATTCGGTTTAGCGTAAAAAGTGCCACATACAAAAATAATCTACAGTAAATTGTGAACAATAATGGTCCTGTGCATAATCTTGTTAAAGTGAACGGTTCCTGAGTTACGGAGGGTGTAAAAGTAGTAAGTTTTCGTGTAACTACAATGTAAACAGAAATAACTACAAAATTTTATTAAAAAGTAATATTGTACAATTGTATTGCAGTCCAAAAGAGGCTAAGAGGCACCACAGAGGATTTAGAAGCCCACAGAGGGGGGGGCCCTCCCCTTCACACACTCTCTCATCTACTCTTTTTCCTTCAGTCGAATTGGGAGACCCGTTGCTTGCGTTTGTGAGTTAAACCACTCGAAATTAATTTTGGAAAAATCAAAATCGCTGTAACTCTAAAATTTTTAATTCTCCCAAATATCGTTGTGTGGCATATCGTTTGAAAGCTTATTTAATTCTGAATCCAAAAAGAATAATCATTAATATATATTTTTTTAATAGTGTAGCTAAATTGGAAAACACGATTTTGTTGTTTTTTTGCTGCCATTTTTAATCAGTTAAAGATATGGATGTGCAAATTTCACCGTTGGTTTTCTCTTGAAATTCTACATCGAAATGATGTATCACATGACCACATTTAAAAAAAAAGTTACATTCAAAATGGCGGATCCAAGATGACGGATAATTTTTTTAAAATCTGAATAAAATAGTATTTTTACGAGTAAATTGTGTTTACTTTCAAGAAATCTTTGTGTTCTATTCAAATTTTACATAAAGTTTCTAAGTAGTACTATATAAGATACTTCCAGTAGGTTAACATTTAGTGTTATATAGATTTTAGTAACAACACAGTGTTTAATGTTTTGCAATTGTGACCTTAGCACTTTATACTGTTAAGTAGTGTGAATGTGACATCAGGGCTTGTAACAGTTGTAAGGTAAAAAAAGTGAAAAAATTTTATAAAAAAGTGACTAAAATCTAAATAAAAGTGAGTATAAAAAGTGGGTATGTGATCAAAGTAATGATGATTGATGTAAATTTACATAGGATTATATAAACACAAATTAAGAGTATTATAAATTTAATTAACTAGCAAAGGATAGAAATATACAAGACAATAATATCTATAAATTACACAATTTAATAAACAGAACAAAGAAAAAAATCGTCTTTAACCACCTTTTATTTTTTTATCTGTTTTGTTAATTTTTTAATAATTTATTTACTGAAAATTGAAATAAAGACAACTCTAATAAAGCATATGTAAGACAAAAACAAAGTATTTTGCTAATGAAATAGGAACTAACAATGTTTTCAGATTTAATAAAAACAATAACTTTTTCTTGAAAAAGTCTGAATTTAGTCTTGGTTTTCTAAATTAATTTGTAAATTCTGAACACTGAGTCTTTTCTCCAATGCCTATTCCTGTACTTTGGTGATACCTTCTAGCATAGCTTGTCCCAAAAATGCATCAGCTTTAAAGCTTTCTTTAATCTTTCATTTGCTTTAAATGTAGTTTGGCTGCACTTTCACTTTTCTCCTCTTCTTCTTTTTATAATTTAAAACATTTTCGTCATCAGCAATGCTTTTCCTTTTTTTTGTCAAGATGTTTCTTATTTTCTTCTTCAGCTATTTTCCTGTTTTGTTCAGCCTTCTCAGCTTCATGTTTACAAGTCCTTCTTTTCTCTCTCCAAGTAAGCATTATGTTGTTTATAAGCCATACATCTCATGAAAAGGGCTCTTCAGTTACAAGAATAAGATAAGGTTTGATATCAGTTAAGGGCACTTTTAACTGTGATTAAAGCATTTAAGGTCAGACAAGATGCTCTATCAAAAATCGTCTTTCACATCAGCAGCCACATGACAGGCATAATGAAACTTTGATAACTTTTTCAACTTAAAAATCTAGAAGTCGTTCCAATGGAATCAGATTTGTTTGAAAAAACAGACTAAAAGATCAATGGATTTTTCTTTGTATTTTTGTTTATCTTTTTCTGATTGAAGAAGTTTCCAATCATCCAGGAAAATACTGTTTGGACTTGCCATGGGATGGCCCTGGCAATTTCAACTAAACTTTGTCAACTTTCTTTTGGTAGCCTTTCATTGATATCTAAACATGATAATCTCTTAAGCAGAGAATTTGTAACCGATGATTTGTTCACAACATGCTTAATAGCTTCAGAAAAATATTTTTGAACTTGACAGAAAAAGTTTTACCCTTCTCCAAAACATTTTTCAAGTTTGTTGATATTTCATCAGAAAATGTGAGTTCTTTTAAAAGAAGTAGACTATTAGTATTAAAAAATCACCATTCATTTTTCCAAGATCAAAATCTTTGAGAACTTCTAAATTAACAAATCCTGCCTAACATTTTCATGACTAACTCAGACAGCATAGAATGTAATAGATAAATGAAAGGTCCTTATTTTTGGAAATAAAGTTATGATTTACAGTGCCAGTTTATCTTTGAATTTAACTGTAATCTTCCCATCTGCCTGGCCATTTATGGAAGAAATTATGGACAGCAAAAATTAATTCTGAAGCATCTTCAACAAGTTTCTCTAAACCTTTGATAAAAACATTGTGGATGGTATAAATATTGCAAAATCTTAAATTTAAAAGTCAAATTTTTCTAACTAAGATTACTTGTTCATTGAATATGTTTTTCCTGATTTGTTGGCTACCGTATCTGATTCTAACATAAAAATGTTTAATTTTATCACAGATTTTACAAAAAAAGTTCATCGTTTGAATGTTTCTTCCCCAACCACTTATCCTGTACCACTTTGGGATCATTTTTATCCAACCATAAGTTCTAAAATTTGCACCTTCCATAGTTTTAATACTTTATTGAACAGTTAATTTATTAATTAAGCCTAGAAGTAAAAGCATTGAAAACACAAACTGTAATATTGTAAACAAAATATTTTGAAATGGATAAAAAAATATGTAGTACTATTTATTATTGCTGAATAGAATATAACATATTTACTATAACTCAATGAACTGTTGTATATCTGAAACGTTAAATTAGTAAAAAAAAGTGAAGAAAAGTGAATCATTTTATAAAAAGTGCTTAAAAGTGGCTGTCTAAAAAAAATGAAAAAGTGAACTGTTACGAGGCCTGACGTGACATTCAGCACTTGAAGGGTTAAAGCTTTTGCAGTTTTGTACTTCTAAAACTTGTATATGGGAGTTTTGTCACAAAAGTTTTTAATCAAACTTAATTTTTTTTGTTGCTAAATGTCAATTATGCCAGTTAGACTAATGAAAATGGGGGAGGGGGGGAGCTGCGTATAGCACACCTAAATTCATTGCTAGTAACTAGGTTCAAACATACGCAACCTGGATTCTGTAGCAGACTGAATGACTCCTTTATCACCAAGCCACCCTGATTCCTTTACAAAGCTTGATGTGGATATTATGATTGAATGGCTTTCATAACCAAATACTCATTGTTTTAAAATAACCCTTACCAGTACTTCAGATAAACTAGATAATATCTACCAAGAGAATCCTCCCCTTAGTTAAATGGTTCCATTTGTAAGTAATTTATTTGTACAAGTTTACTTTCATTATTTATGTTTAGCAGAGTAATAGATAAGAAGTAGAGAATCAAATCAACAAAACATAGTAGCAGACAAAAATAAACATGCAACCTATGTTGTGAAATTTGAACTGTAGAAGGCTGTATGGAGAAAACCAGACCTATGTGAGTTTTTCAAGTAAATACCAGTTTCTGTATTACACATTAAATTTCAAATAGCTAAATAATAGCAATACATAATATATTATTTATTCTTTACAGTGTATATTCAATTTTGTGACAATCACAAGTTGTAACATATGCAATCTTCATGGATGCATTATAGACATTTTTAAAATTAAATAAATAAATAAGAAACAGCAAATTATAAAAACTGTGGGTAGACAAAATAAGAGCTAAGATACGTAAAAATAACTTGCTATATTAATAGGTCGATATTTAAAATGACATCTTGTATAAACAGTAAATGTGCGCCAGTTGTGTTGCACCGAGAGTTTTAGTGGGATCAACTAAAACGGAAAATCAGTTTAACGCAAAATTTAACATGGCAGTATGGTAGTACACCTGAGAAAAGATTGCACAACATTGTTAAATTTTCATCGGAACATGGAAGTCGACGCACACAGTTACAACAGTATAAAGTAAAATACATTAATAAGTGCCGGAAGTTGGCAGTACAATATTGTTTTAAGTTTGAAATAAAATTCAAAGTGGTGAAGAGGATTGTATAAGTACTTTTCTTTGAAAGATGGTTAACCCTCCAAGTGCTAACGTCGCATATGCGATGTATAAAAGTCGCGTTACGGTGCTAACGTCGCATATGCGACATTTGCGCAACACATTTTGTAAATGTGTAAGACGCCGCTATTTTTAATACAATCGGATACTTCTATGTATGGTTGTGTTTGGAAAGAGTCACTTTATTATAATTCAGAGTTTCATAGTGATATCGACTCAAACAAACCTTCGGCAGAATTGTCAAATCAACTATCTAATCGCGTAGATATAGATAGACGCTTGAAACTCGGATTTTGTTTGTTTATCCACTAGTTGTTAATCATTTTTAGTTTCAGTTTAGATCAATTTATTTTTAATTGTTTTTGTAAATGTTTATTCATTTTTTAAGTAATTACGACTGAACTTAGCAATTCAAGTGCTATTAGAGGTGCGTTTGAAAATAGTGACTTATAGAGAATTTGAACTCTAAATTTTTTTCTTGTATATAATGTGTGTGTTATTCCTTTATAACAAATTAAAACCATAAATATTGGGCCTAGGCAGTACTTTTATATCTTTAGAGGCAAGTTTTTCTTCTTTGTGCGGAAAAGTAATTTTTTTTATAAAAAAAGGAGTTTTTTTTACAGACAAAAAGTTTTTTTTACAGCAAAGTAGTAGTGTTATGTATACAGATTTCTATTCACCATAAAATTGTACAATTTTTGGCTATATTGGATTTTCTAAATTACTTTTGTTTACATATTTTGAGTGAGTGGTTTTAGAACACACATTTTTTTTAAATTTTTTATTTTTACTTTGGTCAACAAAAAAAAGTATAAAAATTATAAGGTAAGCCTGTTAAAGCTATTTACTGTAAGGAGCATGTAATTGTGATTAAAATTATGTATAATAAGTCTTACTTTACTGTTAGTGAGTATTTTATAATGATTTTAGTTAATAAGCATGCACAGAACCAAAAAAACCCTTAGCACTGAAGAGCAATATAGTCAGCACTTGGAGGGTTAACTGTAAATGAAAATTACTTTAAACTGTGAAGCCATGTGCTGATGGTTAGGTCGACGATTAGAAGTGCTACGTAAAGTGAATAATTATCAAGCTTATAACAGCAAGTATAATTTTAATCTAATACAATAACTTTGTCTACATTTTTATTTTTTAATTAATTACAATCATTTACTTATAATTTTTTATTATTTAAGCTTAAGTGTTAAAAGTTTATTAATTTTTATTTTTTTATAGAAATTAAAAATTTTAATATGTTTCATTAAACAATTATAATCGGTTATCATGACTTGCTGTGGGTTTATTTTTTACACCTACGATTCATTGTTAAGTACTTTATATGCTCTACGAACCCATTAATTTAATTAATTACTTTTAACTTTTAAAGGTTAGGGAAAAGTGAAACAAGTTTTGACATCCTAGACAGTATTTCTAGGTGAAAAGTGGTTTAGTCATAAGGTTAAGAAAGCAATGGCATATTTAACCTTTGGAGACCTGTGGCTAGACTAGTAACTTGCTTGTAGGTGTTGACCGTCATAGATTGAACTTCTTGGTATCTGAGGCCAAGTGTTAGTGTAGCTTTTAAAATAACCATAGATTATTGAAAATTTCACTTCATCTTTTATTTTGTCTTGTAACCCAGCCGTTACAAGATGGCGCTGACAACAAGTGACTTTTTATTTTAATTCATTCTTGTAACTTAGACTTTACAAAGTAAATTAATCATTGCTTGTATATCAAATCAAAATACAAAGGAAAATTAACAAAATGTAAAATTTCTTGGGAATAATTGATTAAATAAGGTTAGTGAAATTGTACTTCAAAAAGGTTAGCATAACTTACCTTGGTGTCATGATTAGGGCGTGATGTCAGCTGTGAGCTTAAAGTTAATACAACACCACTAATAGAACGAAATAATCCTGGCCTGGATCCATGTTGTATAACTCCTTCCACTTTCACTGCTAATTGGGATCCACTTTGTACACTTATCCATTCACCATTCACACGTGGCTGCGGAGATATTGCCAACTGAA
Organism: Philaenus spumarius; assembly: GCA_018207615.1. Lineage (NCBI taxonomy): Eukaryota > Metazoa > Arthropoda > Insecta > Hemiptera > Aphrophoridae > Philaenus > Philaenus spumarius. The sequence goes on from JAGFPH010000049.1 coordinate 1,017,824, forward strand.
ATCATATTTAAATAATTTTATGACTTAGGTATACATTTTTTTTTTTAATTTACCTGTTTTTATTATGGAGTTAAAGAATGAAACTTTTCAATTTTTATCATAAACTACCATCATTTAATTACATTTTCGTAGCACTTTTGTAACGCCTAAGTCAATTTTCTCCTAAAAATATTCAGAATAATTATTATTCAAACCTTAAGCATACTGTATTTATTTAACATTTTTTAGAGTAGTTATCACAAATAATTAAGGTTATTCAATTGTATTAACAATTATTTTATAAGAGTTATAGCCATGTAATATTGTTGGTTCACTACTAAATATGAAAAACTTACATATTATGTACATATTTTAATGGTGTATTATATAGTATTCACTGTAATCACATAATGGAAAACTAATTATTTTACAAAACAAATGTACTCGAAGAGTTCATTTGCACAAGCTAAGTATTGATTATTTAAGAAACTGTTTGTGTTCAATTTTAATTTTGTAGTGTAACCCTTAAAATAAAAACTCTTATTGTCAGATATCCATATTAGACATATTAAGCTATTGTGAAATTATTTGAATACTTTCATGGTCAATATTTATTTCATATGATAAGACTGTATATATTATATGTATAAACATTAGTTTGCATCAGTATTAGCAGAATGATGGGCCTATAGCCCTTACCACTTTTGTAAAGTGGCTATTTTTCATCTGAACTATAAAGATTTAATTGTGAAGCAAACTTTTCAATTTGAATACTAGAGGTTGTAACTACTAAGCAAAGCAAAATGATAAGTTAAATAGACTTACCTTGACACTGGTTGATTGTAATACTTGGAAGAAGTATCGTGGCATACATAATGATCCCTGTATTATTATATCCACTTGTTTTAGCAAACCTTCAGTATGCTGAAAAATCAATTCTTAGTAAGTTATAGAATAGCAATATCTAGCAATTCCTTAAGTATGTTTTCTTAAGTTTAATTACATCCTTGTAAAATTTCTACATAAGTATGTCACATTAACGACATCAAAATGGACCACCATGTCTGTCTGAATTTTCATTGATGTCCACAGTTCATAATTCCAAGTACTTCAACAGTAATCGAGCCATAAATTTAGATAAAATAAAGTGATGCGTAGTAAAATATCATGATTTAGGACGCAGATGATTTTAGTGGGAGCTCTAGACAGCAATCAGCGTTTTCACAGATGATAAAATTGTCAATCTGTGGAAAGCAAGTGGCCAGCTGAGAAAAATGCTGAAAAATACATATATAATGTAATGAAGATAACTCAAGTTGGCACTGATCCGCCATTTTGCAACACAGGTTAGTTTACTCTTAGACGCTAAGTGATAATTTGAGGTTATGACACCTTTTTATTTCAGGTAAACAAATTATTTTAAATAATAGTAAAGTAATACATAATTAACAATAAATAAATTCTTAACCTACATGGTTTTTAACTTTTTATTTTTAACTATAGATTTTTTTGATACTTTGAATCTATATTTATTTTTACATTTTATTTATATGTTTTTACATTTATGTAACTCATAAAGTTATAACAGTTGGTTCTAAGATTTACCACAATTTTACATTTTAGACTTATAGCTGTGTTGCAATCTGAACTTTAATGTAACAGTAAATTCTTTTTTTGGGTATGTCTGACTCAGGTACCAGAGAAAAGTAATTGATTTTTAAGTGCAACAATAAAGATTAATAATAATGTTTATTATTCTTTACAAAAATAGTTATAAACTTTCATTTGAGTCACTATAAAAGATTTTAGTTATCCAATAGAATTTTCAACACCGGGTCAACGTTAACCCTTGACTACTACGGACGTCTTTTGTCCCATAACTACTACGGAGGGGTCTGTCAGACCGCTTTGTTTAAACATGTGTGGTTACTTTAAAAAAAATAAAATAAATAAGTAGCATTCACACTCCAAACTTTTTTAACTTTGTTTTAATAACCTAATAAGAAAAAAACATCAAATTTCGTTTTTGTATAATTTTTTGGGGTTTTTTAATTTTATACTGTAAAACATGCAATATATATTATACAAATTTTTAAATGAAAATTATGTTTGAATTATTTAAGGAAACCAACATATCTGTTATTGTTGAGTACCATAGTAACAAGGACAACACATTTTTCAACTGTAAACATGCACATGTTCTTATTTCAACTGATCGATGTTGTATGTATAATCACTACGGAACGTTTCTCAGACCGCAACAGATCGATAACTCACAAACCGGCTTCGATTTCACTCGTGCAATTCCACTGCTCAACTGACCACTCAAGGTCAGGAAGGTACTGTGAAGTGCGGGATACAATGTTCCAAGGCGAGGGAGAAATCCCTGTTGAAATTTCCCGCGCGGTCTGATAGACGGTCCGTAGTAATTAAGGGCTAACTTTTCTAAAATCTCACATAAATTGAACCCAGATTTTCTAACTTACAGAGAGCTTTAATCACAAGAAAAGCCGGTTCAAGTAAAGAAATAAGATGTCCGGAATTCACCATTTACGTTATGTATAGTTACTTTGAAACAAGTAGAAAAAGCATACTACTTGACTTTTTGACTTGAAACTAAGGTCATACTGACAATGTCAAAAGCATGATTAAGTATAAAATTCAGGATGAAAGAAACAACAAAATCTGAACTTACTTGATGTGTGATAGGTTTAATAGATCTTTCCACAGAATGGGATATCATGCTGGCATACCTACAGCTGTGCATCATTAGTTGAGTCTCCAGGCTACCATACTGTAAACTAAACAAAATAAAATAATAAAGAAAAACTGAATTTGCCAAACTCTTAAGATCGAACAGTACAAAATATTTTAGTTGATGTATCCTGTTCATGATTTTCTAGCTGTTTTATGTCTAATAAACACCTAAATGTTTATATTGTAACACGTGTATGCGATCATCATGGATGCATTATGATAAAAGTTTCTTTGATAAAGAAAGTAGCTTTAAACTTAAAAAAAGGTTTTAAATAAGTAAAGTTGTAAATAGACAATATAGATAATAAAAGTAAAGTATTCTTAATATACAGAAATAAAGAGTAGAGTAACTTGCATAAACACTAATAAAAAGTGACTTTATTTTATAAATAACTAAATATATGCGGTTTCAACAAACCGAAAGTACGAGACAGGAATGTTTTAGAACAAACCATAAATGCATAGGACAAGGAAGGTTCATAGAAGCTTTTAGAAGACAAAATCAGGAATCTGAATGATTCTAAGCACATGCAAGGAAAATGGGGTGCTAGTTCTACAAAAGCCTCCAAACTGGTTAGATGTATATTGCAAAGTTTATGAAATATTTTATACTTTTAAACTTGTAACCAAGTGAAGTAAATTTTTTGATTTAGCATTTTTACTTTTGTAACGTATTGCATGTTCACAAACTTATTGTTCAACAACAACTATTTACTCCAAATTTTAATCTTTACTAAAAAATGACGATTTAACTATGATTTCTTTAACAAATATTTACTCTTCGGGGAAATAATAATCAAATATACATAGTAATTTTTTTTAAAGTATTGCAACTTAAATTAATATTCAGCACAATAATATCTAAAAGTTATATTTATTACCCAGTGTTTAAGACAGGTTCATCTCCTTGGAAGTTGGGTGATGCCACACATTCAATATTGTAAGCCATTAAGTTACAAGTATGTTGTAATCTAATAATATCTTAAGAAAATAAAATATTGAGATTAACAAAAGCCATACATGTGTAACGTTTAAGAAAAATGAAAGTAATATGAAAATAAAAAATCAATTATAATTAACACAATTATATCATAATACAAGATATATCCAGAAAGTAACTTACATTTAGAAATTAAAAAACAACCAAATAAAAAAAAGACATTTCGTTAGTTACATTTGAAAGGGACAATCTTAATCTATTTTCCTACATTGTTGCCATTCAAAATGAGGCACTTATCATAACGATGCACAAGCTTTTTAATGCCATATCTGTAGAAATCTGCCGCCTTAGTTTCCAACCCCTGGTTTACACCGTCATGATGTTTAGCATCACTGTTAAAGCGCTGCATTCCTTCATCGCTGGAAAGAGGTGGAAGCTTGGCGCCAGATCTGAATTGTACGGTGGGTGATCAAACACCTCCAATTCAAAACCACCCAAAAGTTCTTGAGTTCGATTAGCCATGTGTGGACATGCGTTGTTGTGAAAAACAACACTTTTGAGCTCAGTTTTCCCTGACGCTTGTTTTCTATCGCTCGCCTTAGTTTTGTCCATGTTTCACAATGTCTTTCTGAGTTAATTGATGGGCCAGTTTCAAGGAAATCAACCAAAAGCACTCCCTTAGTGCCCCAAAACGAAGTTACCATAATCTTGCAAACATTTTACTGGTTTTCTTGGAGAACTTGTGTGCCCCATTCCATGGACTGTCTTTTCTCTCACAATTAACATGCTTTACTCATCTCTCATCTCCTGTTACAACACGATCAAGAAGTGCGTTATCATCCTTGTCATAGGCTTTGAGAAAATTCAGCGATGCAACAAAATGTAGTTTTTATGGTCTTCCAACAAGATTTTTGATACACATCTTGTACAAAACTTTTGAAATTTGGGGGTACAACATAACAATGTCATGATAAATATAACTTCAACTAAATGTGTTGTAAATCAACCATGTAAATGCGTAGTACTCTTGAATCATCCCTGTTCGTTTGCCTTTCTCTGTAAATTACAGAAACTGAAATGTAAATATTTCATTTTTTATCCATGAAATCGCATATGTAACACATGACACTTAAAAACCCGAATTTTGATTACATCATGTAAAAGTTTGTTTACAGTAACATACTTTACCTAACTAACAATACGTTACAGCAAAAATCCTAATAATTCAATACTAATAATAAATATAATCAAATTTATATGTAAGAGAGGTTCCATCCTTATAAAATTTGATTCTGAATTTTCCAAAATTGATCTTTATATATATGAATGAGTGAATGAATGCTAAGATTCTGTACGTAAATATTGCGTTTTTTACTTTTAATGTTGGGTAGGTATTTTCATTTGCTAATGGATTCATAATTTATGTTTAATAGAAAAACTAGAAGAAAATTGCCCTGCTCTGGTCATATTATATGATTTTAGTAGGGCATTTAATTGTGTTAAAACTGATATTTTGTTGAGAAAAATCAAATTTTATAGGTTTCCTTTAAGTTCCCAACGATGAAGGTTGACTCTAAATGGTTTACTGTTGGTAGTTCCAATGAGTTGAATCGGAATTGGGGTTGAAAATAATTGCTGAACTGCTTAGATCGGCGATAGTAGACGTTAATGCTCCAAGAACCAAGATTGAACTCCCTCAATTTCTCTCTTTCGAAAAGGAGTCGAATTGTAGTGGAGGTGGCATTTCCAACCCTATACTTCAAACTATAGTTGAATATTAGAAGATTCGATTAAACTAACATTCACATTAATCCTTGACTAATTTCCAACTCTTGGTAATTTTCATTTAAATGTCTCGTACCTTAAACTTATTTTTCTTCTTCCATAGTATACTTTTTTTGATGGGCAGAGTTTTCAAGATGTCAAAGCTTTAGGCTCATATGTTAGGTCTTGTCGCTAGGCTAAAGCTCAACTTGTCCAGAATGGAAAAGTAGTTTTTTTGTATTACCCATTGTCTAAATCTCAATGATGGCTAGTCCAATTTTAATTGTAAATATATGGTTGTATTGCTCCTGATGTACTTGATTGATACAAACTCGGATGATGTTTGTACGTTGATTAGTTCCGAAGTTATTCCATTTTCACAAACTGCTTGGAATTCTTAATTAACTTTGATTTGAAACGTTGTTTGATTGCCTCTTGATTAGTTCTTAATGAAACAAAGTTTACTTTTACTTTTCGTTTCTGCTGATTTTATCAAAAGTTATGTTTCTTCTAAGATCATTGTTTTCTTCTTATTGTGTTATTGTTATTTATCTACCTGTTAATGTCGTAACTACAACTTAATTAGCTTTACTTTAATAACTTTTTTTTTTTGTAAATGAATTTATTTTAAAATTATTTTTCAAATTAACATATCTCATACAATATTACAAACACTCTAAATTTAAATGAATCAATACATAATGTACGATGACCAAAGAAACCTAATCAATAGATGGTATAAGGAGGTTATCTTCAAATTACTAAGTTAGTCAATAGGCCATATCTCAAATGAAAGGACAATAACCTAAAGAACAATTAAATACCAGTTATATCAAATATTAATAATAATATTTAAGATGTGTAAATGTTAAAAGAAAGTGTCAGAAAACTTTGTAAGCCTAGTTCAACCGTATAAAATTAAGATGTATCACAACTCTCAAATCACATAAATTAAATATAATACAATCAATTAAACCATACACAAGACACTGTAGATTATTTATTTGTTACCATATATTGAAAGCATAAACTCCCAAAAATGTTGTTAACTCTATATTAAGTAAAGACAGATTTAGGTTAGGCGAACATCACAACAAACGGCAACCATATTTTTGTTTATCATGATTCATTAAACATAAATTATATTATTATATTCGATTGGTTACATAAATTTAAGAATGCAAATAATATGTACGTAGGATAAGAAATTAATTTGTTTACAAGCACGAATAACGAGTTTATATTTAATTAAATTAGCCTCACACTCTAAAATATAAGATTATGGCCTCAAACACCTTTCCAATGTACAAACTGATATCGTTTGGAACCGTACGGAGGTGAACTCTTGCGGCCAATCTCAACAACCCATCAGAAGCCTATTGCTATGTGACACGGTAATTAAGACACTTTCAATGAAGGAACGGGCTTGGCTTAGGGACGCCAAGAAAGTTAGTTGTTTACAAACATCAGAATGGTGCAGTTGTGATTTTCTGGAGCCGACGTGGTTTTCTGGTTTTAAAAGTGAAAGTGGTACGGACATGGAAACGATAAAATCTTTTATTAGTTGAGAGTGTAAATAGTGATTGACTCATTTAACTTTTTTCAATATAAAATTTTTAATTTTTTAAATTAGTAAAATTGTTATTATTTGTGTTAGTAAAAAACTTAGATAAGCCAGCACGAATACCCCACCTAGAGAAAGAAGAGTATGCTTATTTTATATAATAAGTAAAGAGCAATTATTACATTAATCAAGATTAAGACCAGTACAACAGTATAATATATGTGTTTTTTATTTGAATTTAAAATATTTAATAAATAATTCTTGTAAACCTATTTGTAGTTACGGTTCTTCATAATATATAATACCTAGTGAAAATTTAGTATTATAAAATAATAATGTTTAGTAAAATAGCAATTACATTGACTGTCCTATCTTAAATAAATACAATACAGTAGAGTTCCCACTATTCCGAACTAATTGGGACCAAACACTGTTTGGTTTAGAGGAATTCGGAATAGGTGGATTTCATGAATGTTTTCTTTTAAAAATGGAAAACAAGGGATAGGTTGTTCAAACTGTCCATTTTTTCATCCCACAGTCTGTCCGTTAGTACCGCATCGCCTTGAAAAAAAGATCGAGAAAAAACTAAAATTCCTTTGAGGTAACGAAAACGGATGAACGCAACCGGAAGGTGTCAAGAACACTACTATTGATTAACTGTTGTATCTATTCCTTCCTTCTTTCTGAAGGATCCAGTATCCGTTTCACCGGAAGCTTGTATCGGTAGCTCCCTTCCCGCAAAAAGGATGGAAAACGTGAAGGAAACAAAACCAGACAATTCGAACAGGCCCATTGGGATTAATGTGTTTTCAATTTCCGTTAACCAAAACGGAACACAAAGGAAGGGGAAAACGGAAGGTTTACACTTAAGTGTGTGTAAATTATTTATTTCTTGTGTTTAACAGTGATTTCGGAATAGCAGGGCTCTTCTATAGTTGCAAAAAATACAAGTCTAAGCCTGTCAGATCTTGTCCCAAAGCAGAGTTCCCTTGCTTGTCTGTTCAGGCAGCTCAGGTCTCTGGACATGACAAATGAGTTGAAATAATTTCTGTACACTAAAAGTTATTGATAATTTGATGCTAGCCTACTATTAAACTCACGTTTGCAAATTTCCTTTCTCAGGCCACAAATATTTTAACAACATTTTGAATTTAATCTGCACTAAACTAGACAGATCTGCCAAGTTGTGCTCCCTTCTTAGACATTACTTATACATCAAAAGTGTAAAAATCTACATAAATTTATGAAACACGTAGAAAAGGATACATTTGAATATTAACCAAGGATGCTGGATCTGCATCAAATGCTGATTGATACAGTTTCCAGTAGAGCTCTCCACAAGCATGAAACTGTTTGGCACACTTTCTCAACTGTACAAAAATTATAACATATTAAATATTAACATACTTTATATAAGAACTCAATATCTTAGAAAATATCTAATGAGCTTGACTTGTGAGAAAGTAACTAGATAAAATAAAACCTGAACACAAAATCTCAAAATGAATACGTTTACTAACCTCAAAAGCTTTTCAAACTATAACAAAAGTAATCAAAACTATAACTTAGTTAATGTTTGGTTACTGTAGCCCGTGCATCACTGAGGATGGCGACATTGCCGTTTAAACGCGTTTGAGGTTAGTAAACGTATTTATTGTAAGATTTTATGTTCAGGTTTTATTTGATCTACTCAATATCTTATCTCCTTTAATAAAAGAAACGTAACAAAAATAATGTTGATCAAAAGATAATATTGATTAGAAGGCATCTTAAGCTTAGCAAAGATATGGCAGATAAAAATGTAATTAAAAACCTACAGGCTTCTATGTCAAATCAGTTTTCTTTCTCAAACAAAGCTACGAGGAAAAGAAAGATTAAAAACAACGAATAAAAAAATGTGCAAATTACCTGATTGGTTACATGTCCAAACCGCTGAAGATCATCTCGTGTAGATTGTACAATAGTAGAAGCTATCGCTGGCGGAGGAGCAGTACAAAGACTGTTGCATGTCGCAACAAGTTGAGCTAGACATTGCAACATCTCACAACGAAGTCGCATGTATTCTGCTTGAAATATTAGACTTTGACCAGGTGTGCTTGCAGCCTGCAATGAAACACTGATTTAAACATGACTTTATATTATGTAATATTTCAAAGTTGATTTAATTACGTAGAGATTTTATAAATACATTGGTCATATTATTGAATTCAGTAAACTAATTAGAATCATAAATATTAAAATAAAGTATTTTGGACTAAACAAAAACTTAACTTAAACCTATCTTAAAAGATCTGTAAACAAAAGAAGTTTCTCAAAACGTGTATAGACTAAATGGGATTTATTTAAATTGAAATACAGAAATTGACATGTTAGATTTATAAATATATTTTAAAGAATAGATAACTATGTAGATATTTAAATAAATATAAAATTTATGTATGTAAATGATTTAAGTAGGTTTCTGGAGTGAAATAGGTTATAGCCTGTGTGATAGCGACAATAATTCACTGAACATCTATATCAAACCCTCTGTAGTGTTAAAACCCTCTGAGGATGATGACCATGTCATCGAAATGTACATAAGGGTAAGGTATTAAACTTAACTTACAATTTAGTTGTTTAGTTATAGTTTTTGCTCCTTGTTTTGTGGTTCGGGTTTTTATTTAAATCAGTGTGATCTATATCAAAGCCCACTAAAGAATACCGTTGAGGGACGGGCTTGTGTACACCGAGATCTTGAACGCTCCAATAGCCGTTCCCACGCTTCTAACTGACTGCGGCTGACTCAACGCATTTATAATTCTTTAAACTGTGCCATCAAGCCTCGAGTGGTAAATACCAGGAGTATTCGAGGCTAGTAGATATGGCAACGCTGCGCGCCCATCCTATTGGCCGCCTCGCAACGGTATTCTTTAGTGGGTTTTGATATAGTATAACACTTGGAGTATGTATGGAAACAGCTGATATGTCAAGTGCCTATCCATTGATGAACAAAAGATTGTGAGTTTATGAACATTGCATATAAGTTTGAAATATTTAAAAAAAAATTTATAACAAATAATAAACTATAGGACAGCTAGAATAAACAATGAAACTAAATAAATACCATGTAAAATAATATGAAAAGTTAAGTATGTTGAATGAATAACATTTTATAATACTTCATAGATAAAGTACATAGAGTAAAAGGAGGTTTTGCTCATTGTTTAAGTAAATCTGGTAAAGAAAATTTCCTTTACAGTAGCTTCACTTCCAGCCATAACTCAAGTCAGTACAGCCTAGTAAAATTGTGTCCATGATATCAAAGTAAATCCAAAGGTAAAAAAATGTAATTATTACTGAGGGAGAATTTCAAATTTAAGATTTTAATACTTTTAAAACAACCTGATAATTTTGATTGATAATATATACTAAGAGGGGAAACCCCTGCGTGCTCCGCACGCCAACACCGTTTTAACCTTCTATACACATAATCATGTTATGTTTTCTTTATAATAAAGGTGTAAGATTAATAATAACCCCAAAGCTAAGACAGTAAATAATGTTTAGTGTTCAAAGAAAATTATTTCGTATATTTTATAACAGCAGTTATAATAAAAGTTAAAAGAACCATTAAGGCTCAGGTCTACACTTTAATAAAAACCTAACCTAAAAGTTAGAATACAAAGTTTGAAATTAGCTGTTAATGTAAATATTGTAGCAAACAGCTGTTATCTGTTATTTTATTCAATTCGTTGCTATGGTAACAAATGTAAATACATGTGTTGATTTATCAGTCTAAGCCTAACCTAAGAATTTTTCCGACTAAATTGACAAATGTTGAAATAAAAAAATGTTTTTATCGAAATGAATTATAGCCCATGTTACTCAGGGTTAGTATATCTTTTTATTAGTAAAACTATTTTTTCAATTGGTTCAGTAGTTCCAGCGATTACCCCCTACATACAAACAAACAAACAAAAAACAAACTTTTAATATAGTATAGATTAGTATAGATAAATAAGTAATAAATGTATTTTAAGATGTTTGTTTTTTAATGTATTTTTATTGGCACAAATTAAGAACCTCCCTCCCTACTGAGATTAACATTTTTACTGTAATATAAAAATTATTGAATTTAATAAAAATGTTCTTCATTGTAAACATGTAACACACAATGTTTTTACAATGTATTTTTACCAATCATGAAAATATGGTTTCCATAAGAAATTTCAAAGTTGACCACCATAATGGAAAATGGAGGCCATTTACAAATATTTTAACTATATCTCGTATTTTTTAATTTCTCAAAAAAGATTTTCCATTTAAAGTTTGTTGTAAAATTAGTACTTTCTGAGATCCCAATGGTGGCCTCCTTGAGTTGGTCCCCTGCATAAGGTTATCCCCATAAATTCAACTCCTTTTTGGCACAAAGTTTATATGGAGGGTAGTTACATATTTTCATGTACAAATACAACACATTCTAAATTTAAAATACATGGTAGATTTATTTTAGAAAAGAGGCTTGGCAAAATTATATTTTTTACGCCACCTGAAACTTGTCTGGGTTTTCTGCAGTTTGAAAAGGATATTGCTATTTATTTGAGGAGATACCCTAAACATATCTCCATGTGAAATTATCAAATGAAAGTAAGCAAAATATACTGTTATTAAAACCTACTGATAACAAACTCATCTCAAAAACCTAATAACAAAATAACCTTTGCCACGCCTTTTTGAAATATTAAATAAATATTATAAACTTTGCAACGATAGGCGTTGCAAAAATAAAAATATTTATTGTTATACTGTGTTAAAAAAAAATGGGGTTCGGTAAAAAGTTCAAAAATAAAAAAAAATATGTTTTAAATCAAAATAAAAATGCTATATGTGGATTATCTAATAACCATTAATATCTCTTCAACCTCCTTTACCTATTTACCTTAAAAAACAAAAATCGTCGCTCATGTACCACTTAAAATTGCTTATGCACCTCCTAGGCCTATTGCCTCACTACAATAATAATCATCACCCATCTTAACTCTCCATAACCTCTTTCTTCCAACTTCAACGTAGAACAATATTAAATATTTCACCTTACTTCAACTCATCTTATTATTATTCACCTTACCTAAATGCACCTTACTTGACTCCCATAATCTTAATAATAAAAAAAATAATAATCATGATAACTTGCGATAATCCACATATAACCTCACTTATGCTCTGTTTGCATATGTTTACTTATACTTACTAATCATTGAAAAATACTTGTTAATTAATTCTATCTTCTTAGGGGTGGGAACTTGGCTAATTAAAGTAGTGACTAAATGGATGTTCGTGGCTATAGAAAGAAATTCAAAGCATTGTGGCAGCAACTATTCGTTTACTCCAACATAATTAAAGAATGCTGATTTACAATGAAATACATCAAGATTACAAAAAACAAACAGCAAATCATTTATATATAAATATGTACAAGTTACAATTAGGCCCTAATCCACCTATCGTATGACGCAATAGCTAAGAAAATTGAAGCTAAGTTATTTTTCAAAAAATTGTAAAACTCTAAATTGCAGACTTCTAAAGTTAAAACTAATGGCCATATTTACTCACGATACCAGTTGTTTTTGTAATTGAACTTAGTTTTGCACTGACTCTATTTTATGTAGCTAGCTTATTTCCATAGCGTTAGTCCGGTCACATGGCGGCTTTTTATAATTTCACTTTCCAAGAAAAGTACACAACAGATTTTAGTTTCTAAGTCTTCACCAACTTTCAAGCACTTCTACTTCATTTCAATGCAACATTTGTTGCGGTTTTTAAGGAAAATATAACATTTACGACGACTTTTCACCACCACCGTCCATTTACATGTACAGTACGTTACGCCATTTTGATAGAAGACCCTGCTACAAAAACGTTCCGATTCGTCCCAAGGAAGAATCAATACGTCTCACAACGTTCCAATTCTTGTGACATCTGTGTTCTTTCACATACATAGATTGATCCCCTCTCTCTCTTCCAATCGCTTCCATGATCACTCTACATATTATCATATTAAGTTTTTGATTCATATTAAATTGTGCTATGTACTGTTGTTATATTCTTTTTTATTTATTTACTTATCGAACTGTTTATAGTCTTAAATACCGCTTCACATTGTTCGTTTATAACGCACTACTCATTGAAATAAAGTTTTTATATAATTCTCACATTTTACACACGATCATATATTAATATGTTTTTTAAGTCTGCTTTTGTATTTCCTATTTTTACAGTCTGCTTTTACGTTTTATTATTTGTTTATTTAAGAAAAAATGATTCTACTGTAATTATTTTGCGTCATTAAGAAATGTAATTATATGAAAAATTAAATGATTAGTATTATTTATGTATTGCGTCATTTATTCATTTAGACCAAATCTCTGTTCCTTTAGTCACTATAGGAAACAGCTGACTCATTTCTTACTTTATTATTTTCTCTGTTACATGGACGTAAGTGTTACAGATACCCCCTGTTCATGAAAGAAATTCAAGGAATTTGCTTTCATGAACACCAAAAACACCACAGTCCATGCAACAGAGAAGAAAAAAAATTTTTCTTCTTTTTTTTTTTTTTTTTTTTTTTTTAAAACTTCAAAGAAATTTGGTCTTTACATTATTTAAAAATTTCCAATTTACAAATTATACTTAAATTTCAATCATTATTCTTATTCCAAAATACTTCACTTACTTTCACTCAACTATTAGTTGCCACAAAAAATTCAAAAATCCAAAAACTCAAAAATTCAAAAAATTCAAAAATTCAAAAAATTCAAAAATTCAAAAAACTCAAACATTCAAAAAATTCAAACACTAAAATCAAATATCACAATTAAACAACATTAAAATCAGTTACACACAAAAATTAAGTTTCACAATTAAGTATTACAATCAACATTACTAAAAAAAATCAAGTTTACATATCATTATTCATTATCAAGATTACCAATCAAATTATACATCATTGTAATCATTTAAGTATTAGAGTTTTTTATTGTTCATCTCACAACATGCCTTCAGGCTTAATATATCCTGCAAATTAACATTATACATCAATTGCAAATCAAAATTCACTCATTAATCAAATTTTATACATTATTAATTATCATGACAACAAATAAAATTCACTTACTTTCATCTTTAACCTGTGGCAACTCTACTCTCAATCACTCTCAGTTAACACATTTTAAATCAATCATTCACACCACAAATCAAATTCTTCACAATATTTAGATTTACATTTACATTTACATACATTCATACCAATTCAACACATTACCTATATATCAAATTGTGAATAAGACCTCTAAAGATGGCAATAACCCCCTTTCAGACAACGTACAAGGATAACTCCATGAGAGTGCAACTACCTGACAAAAATGGAAAGAAGAAAATAAAATAAAATATTCAACGGAGTATGTATATGTACATAAAAACAAGTTGGTGATGGTGTGCGTCAGCAAACACCATCCTTATAACTATGGAGGTTTATGACACCAGCAAACATACATCACTGATGTTCACCATGGTGAGTGAACATCAGCTACTTGGCCGTTTTTTAAAAGGACGCCGTACCTTGAAATCACCAGACATGACCCAACATTGCTATCTCTATGACCCGCAATGATGACGCGTTGGGCCATGCCTGGCTACAACACACAAACTTGGATTAAATCATCTATCAAATCTTACATAATCATTTCTCATAATATAATCATATATAACATGCTAATCTATCTATGTTCTCATTATTTATTAACTAACACCTAATACAAGTACTACGGCGTAGCAAGGTTCGTTGAAACATAGAATTTTCGCAATTCCACCACATTATAGGTGCCTACTTCCTCTCCTGTCTCTATCTCCTCCAAAATATAAGCATTTTCCATCTTTCTTGCTCTCACTTTATATGGACCTCTATACAATAGAAAGAACTTCTTTATTTCTTTCTTAAGTTGCGACGACAAATAGTGATTTTTCACTAACACTAAATCTCCAACCTCATATACTATGGGTTTCACATTTTTATCATGTAATCTCTTACGCTGATCAGCCTTCAACCTGAGTTGCTTCCTTACTAACGCTAACCTTTCATCGTTATTCATTTCATTTTGATTTGGGCTTTCTACCAAATTCCTATATATCCTTGGACATTTTTTCTGATACATAATCTCATAGGGTGCAAAGTTCGTAGAGTCATGTATGGAATAGTTTATGCACCTCTCTATGAATGACACATATTCCGGCCATCTATTATGCTGTTCATTTACATATATTCGAAACATTTTCCCTAACTCCCTCATGCATCTTTCGCTGGGATTGCTTTGTGGATGATATACGGATGTGTGTCTGATGTGAATACCTTCCCATCCTAAAGTATCATACCAAACACTTGACTGAAATTGACTGCCATGATCACTTAGAATGACATTCGGTTTTCCTACTTCTACCATGTAACACTGTGTTATTTTTTCTGCCAAAACTTTCGAGATTGCCCTCTTTATGGGATATAATTTAACAAATTTAGAAAAAATATCCAACACGACAAAAATATATTTAACGCCTCCCCTCCCAACGGGCAACTCTCCAAACAAATCAACCGCGATTAGGTCTAATGGTTTACTCGGTATTATATTTTTCATCAGTCCCTCTTGCTTTTGATTACTAGTTTTGCTCTTTTGACAAAGTACACATCCCCTTAATTTGTTTTTTATAATTTTTTCCATTTTCGGAAAACTAAATGTTTCTCTCAAGATACGGTAACACTTGCTGCTGCCAATGTGACCATACCTTTCATGACAGTCATCTATTATACTATCTAACATAACCAATGGTAAACATATCTTATAACTATCTGAATCATTATACCTTCTAAACAATACATTCTTATAAATTATGAAATATTTCTTTAATTTACTATAATTTTGATCTCTGTCATTTAAAGTTTCTATTATCTGTTTATATTTAACATCGTTTTGTTGTTCAATTACTAATTTTTCAAACATTTTCTTAATTCTCTTATCATTAAATTTCCATTGTTTTTCTAATTTAGCATTATACACCTTTAGCACACCCTCTTCATTTTTTCTAACCATATCTTTATTACTTGTTCTTGACAAAACATCTGCAGCTATATTCTCTTTACCTGGGCAGTATTCTATATCTAAGTTGTATTCTTGAAGGTATAACATCCATCTAAGCAATCTCCCATGAGTCAACTTACAATTTTTTAGAAACATGAGCGCCTTATGATCCGATCTTACTATTGTTTTATTTCCTAAGATGTAATTTCTGAATTTCTTACATCCAAACAGAATGCTCAACAGTTCTTTTTCTGTTATGGTGTATCTCAGCTCGAAGTCTTGCAAGCTTCTGCTGGCAAATGCTATCACCATTTTATCACCATTCTGGTCTAATTGATACAATACAACTCCTAAAGCAATATCTGAGGCATCGGTGCTCATGTAAAAAGTCTCATTGAAGTTCGGGTGTTTCAGCATAATACATTTTAAAAACTCTTGTTTAATCTTGTTAAACACTTCTCTTTCTTTCTCTCTCCATATCCATTGTTTTTTAGCTTTTCCATTATTTCCTAACAAATGTCGAAATTGTGCCGTTAACTCTGCATAGTTTTGTCTGAATTTTCTATAGTAATTGCACAGACCCAAAAAACTTTGTAACTGTTTTAAGTTCTTTGGCTCTGGAAATGATTGAATGACTCTAACTTTTTCTTCATCTGCCCTTATACCCAAATTTGAAATGTGATAACCTAAAAAATTAATCTCCCTTTTACAAAAACTAGATTTACTAAGCTTTACTGTAACATTGAACTGTCTTAATCTCTCAAAAAGTCTTGCTAAATGTTCAATGTGTTCATGAAACGTTCTTGACGCTATGCAGATGTCATCGACATAAATGATAGCAAAGGATTGGACTTCTGGTCCCATGACATGGCTTAACCCTTTCTTGAACACTGAGGTACTTATATTCAAACCAAACGGTAACCTTTTAAATTGTAAATTTCGCCCATTAAAAGTAAACGCTACATATTTTCTGGATTCTGCATCCAATTCTATTTGCCAAAACCCACTTACTAAATCAATACTACTAATGTAATTTACCCCCTCAAATCTTTGTAACAAGTCATCAATGTTCTCAGGTGCTTCCCTGTCAGGTACTATTAATTTATTTACTTGTCTTGCGTCGAGACATAACCTAACTGAGCCGTCCTTTTTTATGACGCATACTAAGGGATTTGAATAAGGACTGCTTGAACTTTCTAAGATGTCATTTGCTATCATTTTCTCAATTTCGCAGTGCACCGCTTCTCTTTTCGAATGAGGCACTGCATATGACCTATTTATAAATGGTTCATTTGGTTTAATGTTTAACTTGGCCTTAAAATCCCTTATTTTTCCCGCTTTATCTGAAAAAATATCCCTATAATAATTCAAAACAGTGGCCAACTTACTTTGTTCTAATTCATTCCCCAAGTTACTACTATCAATTACTTCCCTTAAATTTTGTTCCCACTCTAATTCCCTATCGTTTTCTAATATTTCCAAATTGTCCTTACTATACATTGCCTCATTATAAAAAGAATAAACCGTGTCCTCCATTTGTGACTCTATATTATTAAACATATTTGTCTCTTCAAAAACAACATTATTTTTATTTTTACACAATTTTAAACCACACACATACATTTCTTCTTTATTAATGAACTTTGTATCTACTTCAACGTTCTCGTGTTTAAAATGTATCAATTTGTTTTCAAAATCTATTCTAGCTCTACAACTTTCCAAAAAATCACACCCCATTATAAAATCTAAATTTAACCCATTAATTACTAAAAAATTCATTAATAAAGTTTTATTGTTTATCTTAACCTCTAAGCATATTTGTTTTGAAATTCTCTTACTTCTAGTGCCAGTTACTCCAGTTATTAACAGATTTGACACTGGTAACTCCATAATTTTATTTTGGCTTAATTCTACCAATTCTTTGAAAATATTTTCACTTACTACAGTGACTTCTGAACCAGAGTCTACTATGCAAGAATATTTTTTATTAAAGACTTCTATCTCTATTTCTACTATGTCACCCTTAATAGGTTTAGATTTAATTTCAGTGAAATTATTTTCATTTATTAGCATATCATTTGATTCTAACTTTAAATTATTATTATTGTTACTATTATGTATGTGTGTCGTTAAAATTTTACTAACACTAGATTCCGTCGGCTTGTCTTGTTCCGACAAATGAATACCAGCCGATTGTATTATTGTCGATGTTCGTTTCCCTTATTTTGCCCAGGTGAGGTTTGTCTATTTTGACCGTTACCATTACCTGCCATATATCTATTAGAATCATTCGGTGGCCTATTATACTGTCCATTCTGTTCCCTATTGGCTACATTTCCACTGTTGTTCGTATTAAACGATGACCTATTTTGATTAAATGCCCTATTTTGTTCAAAAGGTGGCCTATTTTGATTAAATGTTGACCTATTATTGTCATATGTTTGCCTATGTTGCTGGAATGGCCTATTTTGGAAGAACGATGGCCTATTTTGATTAATTTCTTTACGAAATACGTTAGCCTCTGGATTACTGTTTCTATTTTCATTAATATGTTTTTGGCTCTCTTGCCAATCCATGATGATTTTTTCTAGCCTATTCAAACTATCAGGCATTGCTGCCAACAACACGAGTCTTAAATCATTAGGTAATTGTTTAACAATATGCCTCGTGAATGTTTCCATTGGCATTGGTGGGTCCAAAAATTGCGTTTGATGAAATAACCTGATTACATAGTTATGTATATCCCTAACCTGTCCCTGATAAACTTTACCTAACATTATTTTTACTCTCAGATTCTCCTGTTTGTCCTGAGACCAAAATCTATTCAAAAAGGCTACTTTAAACTCTGAAAAATCTTTCCACTCTATATTGTGAACATCAAACCAGATTTCTGCTTCCTCTTTAAAATATTTTCTAATCAACACTTTTTTAAACTCCCACTTATCTTGCCTACATTTATTGAACATTTCTAAAGCATTCAAAAATGTTTTTGGATGCGGTTCTCTTTTCTCATGATAAAAATCTGGTATTATGGTTTCATTTTTTATATCCCCAATCATAACTACAGAATTATTATCTAGCCTACTTTCCATATCACTCTTAAATTCTTCTAAGTTATTATTCACACTCTTAAATTTAGAATTAATTTTGTCAGTAAAGTCGATTTCCAAATCTTTTGTTTTTTGTTTCACCTGTTCTACTTCTATATCCACTAATGTAAATTTATCATCCATTTTCCGTTCTATTTTAATTAAATTACCCTCAACTTTGCTTTCAATTTCAAAACATTTACTTTCCACTACCTCTACTTTACTAGTCACACTCTGGTTCACTTCTGTTAACTTATTTTCAAAAGATTTGGAAATGTCATTCACTTTACTATCTATTGACTCTATTTTTACATCTAGGCTTTTAGAAATTTCATTGAATCTCAAGTCATTCTCTACTTTTAAGTCTTGCATCTCTATTTTGAGATTGTCTAATTTAGAGTTTAAATTGTCATTATTTGCTTTGATCTCTATACTTAAATTCTCAATGTTTGCTTTATTTTCTACTTTATTCTCTTCCAATTTAACACTTAAATCCTCAATCTTACTATTTAGATTTTCATTTAAATTGTCATTGTTTATTTTCATTTCTGTTTTAATTTCAATCAAAAAACTCATCATCATTTCTTTAAAATTGTCACCAACAAAATTATCACTTGACCTAACCTCTGTTAAACTTTCACTAGGCCTATCTTTGATTGTCTCTTTCATTTGTAACTCCTCTACCCTACCTTGTGCACTCTCATTTACGGATTGATCCAATTCTAGACCTGAATCATTTAGGCCTAACTCCTCTACCTTGTTTGCCATATTTTAGAATTTATTTCAACAATTTGAAATTAAGTTGTCTGCCACAACGCCTCAAAAATCTCCAAAAATGCCACGACATCCATTCCGCCTTCGTTCAATAGCCCCCGAGTTGAGCGCCATTTTGCAACGATATGCGTTGCAAAAATAAAAATATAGCTGCTTTTGTTTATCAGCCCCACGTTGGGCGCCATTTTGCAACGATAGGCGTTGCAAAAATAAAAATATTTATTGTTATACTGTGTTAAAAAAAAATGGGGTTCGGTAAAAAGTTCAAAAATAAAAAAAAATATGTTTTAAATCAAAATAAAAATGCTATATGTGGATTATCTAATAACCATTAATATCTCTTCAACCTCCTTTACCTATTTACCTTAAAAAACAAAAATCGTCGCTCATGTACCACTTAAAATTGCTTATGCACCTCCTAGGCCTATTGCCTCACTACAATAATAATCATCACCCATCTTAACTCTCCATAACCTCTTTCTTCCAACTTCAACGTAGAACAATATTAAATATTTCACCTTACTTCAACTCATCTTATTATTATTCACCTTACCTAAATGCACCTTACTTGACTCCCATAATCTTAATAATAAAAAAAATAATAA
This sequence comes from Philaenus spumarius, assembly GCA_018207615.1. Taxonomy (NCBI): domain Eukaryota; kingdom Metazoa; phylum Arthropoda; class Insecta; order Hemiptera; family Aphrophoridae; genus Philaenus; species Philaenus spumarius. Next base: position 1,038,403 of record JAGFPH010000049.1, read on the forward strand.
TCATGATAACTTGCGATAATCCACATATAACCTCACTTATGCTCTGTTTGCATATGTTTACTTATACTTACTAATCATTGAAAAATACTTGTTAATTAATTCTATCTTCTTAGGGGTGGGAACTTGGCTAATTAAAGTAGTGACTAAATGGATGTTCGTGGCTATAGAAAGAAATTCAAAGCATTGTGGCAGCAACTATTCGTTTACTCCAACATAATTAAAGAATGCTGATTTACAATGAAATACATCAAGATTACAAAAAACAAACAGCAAATCATTTATATATAAATATGTACAAGTTACAATTAGGCCCTAATCCACCTATCGTATGACGCAATAGCTAAGAAAATTGAAGCTAAGTTATTTTTCAAAAAATTGTAAAACTCTAAATTGCAGACTTCTAAAGTTAAAACTAATGGCCATATTTACTCACGATACCAGTTGTTTTTGTAATTGAACTTAGTTTTGCACTGACTCTATTTTATGTAGCTAGCTTATTTCCATAGCGTTAGTCCGGTCACATGGCGGCTTTTTATAATTTCACTTTCCAAGAAAAGTACACAACAGATTTTAGTTTCTAAGTCTTCACCAACTTTCAAGCACTTCTACTTCATTTCAATGCAACATTTGTTGCGGTTTTTAAGGAAAATATAACATTTACGACGACTTTTCACCACCACCGTCCATTTACATGTACAGTACGTTACGCCATTTTGATAGAAGACCCTGCTACAAAAACGTTCCGATTCGTCCCAAGGAAGAATCAATACGTCTCACAACGTTCCAATTCTTGTGACATCTGTGTTCTTTCACATACATAGATTGATCCCCTCTCTCTCTTCCAATCGCTTCCATGATCACTCTACATATTATCATATTAAGTTTTTGATTCATATTAAATTGTGCTATGTACTGTTGTTATATTCTTTTTTATTTATTTACTTATCGAACTGTTTATAGTCTTAAATACCGCTTCACATTGTTCGTTTATAACGCACTACTCATTGAAATAAAGTTTTTATATAATTCTCACATTTTACACACGATCATATATTAATATGTTTTTTAAGTCTGCTTTTGTATTTCCTATTTTTACAGTCTGCTTTTACGTTTTATTATTTGTTTATTTAAGAAAAAATGATTCTACTGTAATTATTTTGCGTCATTAAGAAATGTAATTATATGAAAAATTAAATGATTAGTATTATTTATGTATTGCGTCATTTATTCATTTAGACCAAATCTCTGTTCCTTTAGTCACTATAGGAAACAGCTGACTCATTTCTTACTTTATTATTTTCTCTGTTACATGGACGTAAGTGTTACAACTTTATTGATCGAATGGGATGAATAATTTACATTTTAATTTTGTTATAAATTTTAAGTATTACGTCCTCTTGATAATTGTAAATCAATTAATCCAAATATTTTAAAGATAATGTTATTATAAAAACTATTTATTCCATGCTGTATACACATAGAGATAAAAGTCTCCTTCTGAACAGTAGAAAAAGCAAATTAATCCTAAAATTGTATTTCTATTTTAAAATAGAAAAGTCTGTGAATAGATTTATGTTGTAATATTTCTTTAAATAGTGGAATCTGACCATTAAAACTTTCCACAATAATTTAGTTTTCTCCTTCTTTATCTTGTTGTAATACCTCTTCTAATTCTCTCTTCCTCTCCTTTTTTCCACATCAATACCTTGCACTACTAAACTGTGCTCTTCTGAAAGTGTGATAACTCAAGCTTCGTATTCGTCAATTAATTTTAATGAACCCTCAAGCATATTTAAAACATCTGCCATAAATTATACCAAATCGTCAATTATTTCTGTTGTCACATAAAGACAAAATATTTGAAAGAACGAACTAGAATTAAAAATCATGGTTCTCTATTTTTTCTTAGATTTTCCTTGCTGATTTGTATAAATAGTTTTTGGATAAGGCTCAATCATAATAACAATAAAATAATCAATAATAAGTCCCCTTGTCCCGTCTTGATTTGCAATAAGTAACATATTTATCTACAAAGTGAAGTAAAATCAGTTTATTTCTCTTGTTATGAAACATAAAACTTTAACATCCATTCCTAAATACAAACAACGTTTATAAAATAAAAGAATGTGCCATTAAAGTCAATACAGACTTCGAAGCTTGATAACTTAAAAATGGTTTGTACTTGCACTCATAAAAATAACTTTAAATCAGATATATCGTTTTTGGCAAACAATATCCTTTATAAAACCAAATATAGTAAACAAAAGTTATTGTTGTATTGTCCTTATTAATTTGGTTATTTAGATATTAACCCCATTCCCATCAAATCACTTTACCAGAAGGAAAACTAAACCACTACACTTGTACTCTCTACTCGACCTCTATTTAACGTCGGTATCTTGGCTTGTTAACCACTTTTCCAATCTGCTTCCCCAACAATATTATAATATACAAACAATATGGGAATATGGATTTCTCATATCCAAAGAAAAGGAAGAATATCCTCAAATTTATTAAAATTTTTCACATTTTAATTAAAATTCTCACCAATAAATTACTGTAAAAAATATATAATTTGAAATTTTAGCACGGTAGCCACCAATATCAAAATAAAGTATTATTCTCTGAAAGGGGCTCACAAATCAGTTCTTACACCGTTATATAATACATTATGAAATTTTTACGAATTGGGATTTACAATAATGAATATTTTCTGCATTTCAAGTAAACATAGCCGATACACAAATAGAATAGTTGCTGTTGTATGTGCGAATATAGAAATTTAGATTATTAATGCTTGACACTCCTATTTACCTTAATGGCAGCTAAAGCTTTACTATAGTGAGTAATAGCTTCACCAGTACGTTCAAGTAGTCCGCCACTCTCTTTTAGTTTTGCTTCTCCACTGCTCATTTCCTCCAAAGTAATTAACCAAAAGTGTAAGTTTTCAGATGAAACTCTTTCATGTAACAGACCTACTATTTGTGAACACAATCGAAAATGACCGTACCTGAAAAATAATTACAAATTGAATTATTTTTTAACTAAAACAGATTAAAGGAATTAGGCTTTACATAGTTTCTTATGCATTTATTTTCGCAAATATTTTCGTTAATTGATTTGTTGTTGAGCATACTGATATTTTCTAATGTCTGACAGGCTATTGTTATTCAAAATATAATAAAACTTTTGAAGAATATTTTGGAAATAATTTTAGTTTCAATGTGTAAACTATAACAATTTACTTTTACTTTTTTGCAAAATTATATTCTCCTTTTATTTATTGAGCCCACGTTGTAGATGCCAACTTACAACACTACTTTTATTACAAAAATGCCCCACTTGTTGGGCGTCAATTTATTTCTATATCACTTTTGTTAATTACTGTTCATAAGCTGAATAGATTGATAAATGATAGAATTCAAAACACAAGTTTACAATTTTAACAAATTATTTAATTGAGAAATTGAAAATTGAAAATATATATACAGTTTATACACAAAATAGGTTAGCTCAAATCAAATGTTTGTTATAAATTCTCTTATAACACTCTTAATCTCGGGGGGTTAGTGCCGACTCTTCCCAATATTATTATGAAACAAATTAATTATTAAAGAATGTTATTGAAAATAAAATATTAAAATTGGAAAAAGGGAAATGAAAATAGTACAATAGGTAAAGTGTAAATGTATGTAGGTGTGTGAATGAAAGTTATAGAGAGGTTAAATTTATATTAATTGTCCAAAATTTCTTCTTATAAATATATTTACAATGTCTTTCAAAATTTGCAATGTTCAAGTTCTTACTAAATGAATAGTTTGAAATGGAGCATTAATCGTCTAAGTAACTATAGGCCTATGGATAGGTCTCACCCAGTTTATAACGTCTTCTTCTTATCAATTTTATTTACAAATGATTATTATTAATTACTTCACTTCACTTTTATAAAAGACAAGTTATTTGTTTAACGTTGATAAAATATTAACACTGGAAAAATCTTCGCTTTGGATCGTCTACTGGAGAGCTCTGGTCAAACGTCTGCCTTCTTGGGCGTCTATTCAACAATTAAAATTGCCTGGAATCCAAACTGGCTTGCTTTGGGCCTTCAGGAAATGGTACATAAGGCCTGGTGAATTTCGTATCTTCTGGGGTTTTGATTGTTGTGTAAGAAAGTGTATTTTAAAATATTGTGTGTTTATTTGATGTCGTTTTAATTGAATTTTGAAATAATTTAGTTTTACAAATAATATTAAATGATAAAATTAAAAAGAAATTGATTAAATAAGAGATTACATGAAAATACCAAAAATAGCTCCTTGTACAAATTATTCTCTAACATCTACTATTTACAACTAAAACTATACATTTGGCTTTTTGAAATTAGGTTTCCGTGGTGATAGCGATCACATGACTGTGGGCGGGGCTTGATAAATATGGCCTACATATATTTGGCTTCAGCCGGCGTTTCGTTGACTTTCGAAGAATTATTACGGCTTAACGGTATTTCCTTTGAGATTTTACCAAAGACATTTTAGATGTAGAATCTTTCGTTCTATCTGATGGTGTTGTTCCTTTCTTAATTTAAAATTTGGTTCTCTTTGGATCGATGATTATAATTCTGATGTGGCCTAGATTTTAGTATACCGGTCTAGTTTCAAATGGATTTAAAAAGTAAATTTCGGTCGATTGCTTGGTGATTGATTTAATCTTAAATTTGGATGGATTGGTTGGTTAATTTAGATGAATTTTGATATGGGAAAGATAGGGATACGAGGTCGAGAAATATTATTAATTATGTAAAATGTTATCGAAAGTCGGGTGTTTAAAATATTGTTGACTTATTGTTTGCGATCCTGTCCGCTAGATGTCGTAGTTCATATTGTTTATGAAAGGTTTTGGATTATCAGTTTTCTGTCTCTCTCGCACTCATACGTGTTTAGTTAAAATGCAGTGATGTATTATTCTTTTGATTGATTGATATTTTTATGATATATTTTGAATTGTTACAAAACCTATATCTTTTTTTGCTTATTTTCCCAAACTTTATTTCTATATAAAAAAGTTAACTTTTAACTAGTAATTACAACTACAGTAGTTTTTAGGAGAACTTGCCAAAATTTGTTTAGAGAATTTTTTGTAAGAGTTAGTTTATTTGTTTAAAAAATTACATTTACCAGTACTCTGTAGAATTAAATTATGACGTGAAATGTTTTGCTACATCGTCAACGGACATTTTAGAGAATGAAACCATATTTACTGTTAATTATACTTTGCCTACAATTCTCAATGTTTGTGTAAATTACTTTCATTACTTACGGTATAGTAGTATAATTAGTGTAAGTACCTGGCAGCAGATCTAGCAATTCTGTAGCTTGCCCATAGATTAACACTCTGAATCACTTGATCAATAGCAGCTTGAATCTTGTCTGTCCAATTCCCTGTGTTTACACATTGGAACACCAAAGTGCATAGCATTACCTGTTTATAACAACATTCTGTTAGTAATAGAAGAAAAGTTAATTAACAGTTGATAAGAATGAATTAACTAATTAGGCTACATTATATGACAGTACATAAATTGTCTATGAATTCAAATTAAAATTTTGTTTAATGTTCAAAAATTGTTGTAGTGCATATTTCTTAAAAAAAAAACTAAAATTATGAAATATTGAATAGTTAGTTGAATAACCTTTTCTAAACTATTATTATATAAAATATTGATTCAGTTAACATTTTTATTGACAATAATTTTTAACTACTCTGATTTTTTGTTAAATTTTGATAACACTTTAGTTTAATTATGCACTTTTCTAACTATAAATATGTGTCTAAGCATCTAAAAAACATTATATTAGTTTTTTAGTTGAATTCTGAATAAATATATTCTGATTAAATTACATTCACATATGTATATATACTAGCTGACCCATACGGCGTTGCCCGTGGTGGTTGGTATTTTCAGTCTTTTTAACGAAATTGTATTCTTTTTAAGTGTTCAGTCAGTGAGTGGTATTTGGCTTTTATATATATAGATCTTAAATAGTAAAAGCACTATTGTCATAATAATAAAAGATCTGAAATTATGATTTTAGTAACTTTGATCCCCCAAACCCCTCCTAAAATTTTGAAATTTTTCATACCCTTTCTTAGTGAGCACCTATGGCCCTAGAGGAAGCTACATACCAAATTTCATTCCAATCCGTTCGGTAGTTTTGAAGAAATCGTGATTTAATAACTTTGATCCCCCTAAAATTTCGAATTTTTTCAAACCCTTTCTTAGTGAGCACCTATGGCCCTAGAGGAAGCTACATACCAAATTTCATT